>JAIEZT010001243.1:15087449-15141571 GCA_019594935.1 Periophthalmus modestus
CTAACATTCCTGTAACACATGTAGTTTATTAGATGATAAAAATACAAACATAATTTTATTCACATGGAGTTAGCCCCTGGCACTAGCCTGGTGCCCGCTGACGCTGGAGTTAGCTGTGGCGCAGGCCTGTGGTCGGCTGCCGCTGGAGTAGCGGTGGCGCAGGCCTGTGGTCGGCTGCCGCTGGAGTTAGCTGTGGCGCAGGCCCGGTCTTTTGACTTTAATTGACTTTAAAATTTAAATAAGGTGTTTTATGATTTTAAAAAGATATCCATATTTGTGATATATAAATCTGATATAGACTTACATAGAGAATAGAGAGAAATAGAGTTTTCAGAGAATAAAGTTAAACATTTGTTATAGTGGATTCTTTGGATAGATTATTTAGTTTAGTTTTTTGAGTAACCTAGATCTGATTGAAAATGTGTGTAATGTGTCTGGCTCCTCCTTTTGTAAGAGACGGGGGCATGAGTCATGAGTCCAAGAGCAGCACCTGAGTTGATAATTTCTCTTTCAGTTACTCTGCCAGATCACAAATTAAGATGGTTCCCCTCACACCCAATATAGCGCGATCAAGAGTTCTGGCATCAGCTATGCTGAACTCTTCCTCGTACCCACTTATCCCCCCTCGTCTTTCATCTTCTCCCTTACCCAAACTTCCTCCTGCTCACTCTCCCTGCCCTCCCCCAGAGCTGTTATCACCAAGAGCTGGGACACACAGGGCCTCTGCTGTCCCAGGACATACAGTTATGATAAAGATAATATCATGCTGAGGTCCTGTGATGGAGCTATAACTACAGTTACACCACGTAGACTGATTAACAGAAGGACAGTTAGACTGTCCAATCAGAGAAATTTAGTTCTCATTCCCTGTAAGAAGATAACATCCAGTCCAACTGAAACTAGTCTGAACATTTCTGTGCTCAGTGTCAGATCTTTATGTAACAAATAATTTTTAATTAATCATTTTATCTCTTCTTTGACTCTTGACTTTTGTTTTAACCAAAACAACGCAGGTAATGAAATTCTATTGGAATCAACTCCAAACTTCAAGTTTAAATCTGAAACACAAGTAAACATCTTTTGAGTATATTTCCTCCGTACTCAGTCATATACAAACCTCTAAGTTTTATTAATGATTTTAGAGATGCTTTCAGTTGTATGCACAGACTTTGATGGTTTAGTGATTACAGGTGATTTTAATGTACATGTGGATAATGTGTTTGACAGAAACGCTAAAGAGCTCAGTTCTGTCCTTGAAACCTTTGGTCTAACTCAGCATGTCAGCGAGCCCACCCACAACAGAGGACACACTCTGGACCTGCTCATTACAAAAGGAGTAAATATTTCAAAAATCATTGTGGTGGATGTTGTTCTGTCTGATCATTTCTTTGTCTTTTTTGACCTGTCTGTTATTCCCAAACCAGTGTTTGAAGGAGACACATAAATGATAACACAGGTGCACTGTTCATGGAAATGATTCACGCTGCTGTTAGAACTAATTTCCACATCTAAGTGCAATGGATTTGCAGTATTCTTTAGTACAAGTTAACCCAGCAGCCACCTAGACACTGAGCTGACTCACTTTGCACCTGTAACTGACAAAATTGTCCAGGAGATCGTCACCAGTCTGAGTTGATCTACATGCTGCCTCGAGGAGGTGTTACCCACTAAATTGCTAAAGTCTGTGCTCAACAGTTTGCTGTCACCAGTCGCTTGCATAGTTAATATGTCATGTCCATCTGAAACATTCCCAAGATCTTTGAAAACTGCAGTTATCAAGCCTCTCCTAAAGAAGAGCAGTCTGATGCCACAATATTGAACCATTACTGACCAATCTTGAATCTGGCACATATCCATATATTTGCACTCAATCAGACAGGACTGCACAATTCTTAATAAACATCATCAAATCAAATCAAGCATCACCGTGATTCTGACCGATCACCTATTGAGGGTTCCACCTTAGCAATCCAGCAAATTAACGAGGAAGCGAGGAAACCCAACAACTTATTAACTTCCTCCAAATTAACAACTCCTTCGATGTTTTCCAGTCAGGTTTTAGACCCCACCACAGCACTGAGAGTGCTCTTATCAAGGTGACAAATGACATCCGCCTGAAAACTGATGCAGGCAAAATCTCAGTGTTGATCCTGTTAGATCTGAGTGCACTCAGATCTAACAAGATCAAGACTGAGATCTTGCCCACTTCAAAGGCAGCAGCCTTTGACACTGTGGATCATGGGATCCTCTTACAGAGACTAGAGGACTGGGTGGGCATCTCTGGTACTGCACTAAACTGGTTTAAGTCCTATCTAGAAAGTAGGGAGTACTTTGTTGAAATTGGAAAATGTGTCTCAGATAAAATGTCCCTGACCTGGGTCAATCCTGTGACCTCTGTTGTTCAATCTCTACATGCTGCCGTTGGACCAGTTAATACGCAGCAATAATGTGTCCTACCACAACTATGCAGATGACACTCAGATCTATGTATCACTGGCAGCAGGTGAATATATGGACCAGTGGATTCACTCTGCACCGCATCCAACAGCAAAAAATCTGCACAAATCAAAGGTACACTGTCAAAACCAGACTTAGAGAGACTTGTCCATGCATTTGTAAGGGCCTGCTCACTGGCCTCTCCAAAACGGGCCTTAAGATGACAGCTGCAGTACATCCAGAACGCTACTGCTCAGGTCCTCTCTAGAACTAAGAAGTACATGCGTCCTGTGCTCAGGTTTATTTGGACGACCATATACAACACCAGACTTAACACCCAACTTAAGACATTCACCAGAAGACGTAAAAGACATGTCTGATTACATGAGGAGAACTTTGATGACAAGAGAATGCTTAGAACCGAATACTGTTCCTCTGATCTTTTGTCTTTCCAGGATCAACGCACTCGAGTTCGAGTAGAAGATTGGGTGGTGTTTGTCAAAATAATCAAATGCAAGTGCTGGTCAGACGCACGCTGGGAGGGTCCTTACCAAGTGCTGCTAACTACACCCACAGCTGTGAAGATAGCTGAAAGGACCACGTGGATTCATCTCTCACATTGTAAGCTGACGACAATAGAAAGAGCAGTGTCAACTGAGTAGGCAGAGTCTAACTACAAAGGGGGGTAAGAGGAGAGCTTGCTCGTCTCAACGTTAGCCAAGACCGAGAATGGAAAAAAACTCTCCAAAAGCTGTGAAAAGGTTCTTTACAGCTCTAGGACTTATCCTGGGTATCATATCAATCACATTTTTTTTCTTATGGTGGACAATTCAACTGCAGAAAGAAAAGAGTGATAACGTGCATGTAAACAGAAGATGGGCCACATTACAAGAACGTGAAAACATGAATAATGATAGCATCACTCACATCTATCACACAAACTCATGGTACAGATATGTAAAAATGATTGCTACCACCCGAAATAAAACCGACTGTTATGTTTGTTCCTATATGCCTGTATCATCATCACGTCCAGTATTAGATACCATTGGATTACACTGAAAGTGATTGTCCAGCAGAGTACAGTTCCAAAGGATATGTGAGGAGAAAGAAAGTAACTGCGCATTAGAAGTAAGAAGTAAGATCCGAAATTCGGGTCGGGTTCGGGCCTAAAATGTCAATCATTGCTTCGGGTCGGGTCGGGCTCGGGCTTCTCTCTCGCTGACTTTAAAAAAAAATAAATATATGTTTATAAAAATGTATACTAAAACGATGTGTGGATACTAAACTAAGGAATACTTGTTTTAAAATAAATAATTTGGATAAAACAGAGAAGGCGCTGTAATGTAATTGCTATTTACCGTTCCGAGGGCCCGCCCGCGGGCCGTCGCCTTTTCTTTACAACTTAACAGCAATGTCAATTCACTTCTGCGTCACCCACACAAACAATATACACATCAAATGAAAGCTACGGATCTCATCTTTCCGAATATGTAAACCATTTTCACCTACGTTTTTACAGAAAAGCCAAAAATGCCTATTTGGACTTCACTCACCTTTGAGGCTCTGGTTCTGTCAAACATCAACATATTTCCACAAAATCGGTCTCATTCTTTCCGTAGAGGTCCAGAGAATATAATCCAGTCAAGAAATTATGTCCACAAAATAAGTTAGATCCTCCATGTCCAATCAGCTGCAGGAAAGTGAAATCTGCTCCGTGATTTTTTTGCATTTCTTTTGTCAATTTCAGGCATAACAAACTTCAGACAGCGCCAACTTTGTTTCTCAGTGATAAACAAACTTGCTAGCTTCTGATTGACACCAAGTTTGGCCAATAAGGTGGGGGGGGTTGTGGGGTCACTGGAGCCTCAGACAGCGAATCAGTGCTACAGGTGACTGAAAGTGTACGCCCCACTCTCCCCCGTATAGAATCAACCAGTCACATCTCACACATTCAGTGACGTTTCTCCTTACAGCCAATGAGCAGCTGAACACGAGGATGTGTGACATGCCATGGTTTTCTGTAAACACACGGAGCAGGCCCAGTGCATAACGAAAGTAAATGAATCACGGCTTTTCGTGCGTAAAGTGTGCGTAAAATGACGCACTGTGATTTTGCAACAGTTTTGCGTTCTAAACACGACGAAACGGATAAAACAAAGGCAGTACGCGACCGAGGACACTGTGGATGTTTGTACAAGTTATACCAGAGGCAACTCGGACCCGGAGCGGTCCGTGGCAGATTCCACGGTGGACTCAGAAGTAGAGGTAAGATCTTAAGCCCGAGCCCGAGCCCGGGTCGGGCTCGGGCTCGGGCCTAAAATGTCAATCATTGCTTCGGGTCGGGTCGGGCTCGGGCTCGGGCTTCTCTCTCGCTGACTTTTTTTTAAATAAATATATGTTTATAAAAATGTATACTAAAACGATGTGTGGATACTAAACTAAGTGTTGTGAGATGCGTGTCTGACTCTTACGTGTTTTGGTTCGGTGCGGTGCGTGAGCGTGAGTGAGAGTGACGTGCGCGTGCATGTGTGGCGTATGTGGTTTCGAGCGGTGTTGGATGAGCCTGTAGCTGTCTTGCTGGAAGAAGTACATGTTATTACGGTGAAATTCACTAATAAAAGCTTTAACATAAGGAATACTTGTTTTAAAATAAATCATTTGGATAAAACAGAGAAGGCGCTGTAATGTAATTGCTATTTGACTAAACAGGAGCCGCAGAGCCAGAGCTCTGCGCACGTGAACGCCGCCTTCTTAATAATCTTCCCTCCGCAAGTCCACATCTATTTTGACCTGGTATCCCCAATATGGAGGAGCAAGAAGTTAAGGATAAACTAAAGACAGGAGAACTGAACAGACAAACACGCACCGGTAAGAGTGAGGTGTGGAAAAGCTTCACATTAATTGTAGAAAATGCTACAGAAACTGGCGTTGGCTTCGCTGAATGTGTCAATGTGGCGCTTTGCTTTCATACGAGAGCAAAAAGACTGGCACCTCGACGCTGAGCAGCATTTAAACAGCTGTACTGGCAGAATTGATGATCGTCAAACATCTATATTATCATTTGTTTCAAAAAACGCCCCTCGTCGCGCTAAGCAGGCCATCACAGACAAGTGCATGGACTTGTTATCATAAATCACCCCTCCTCCTCCTCCTCCCGAGTCCTCACAAATAAAATATGAAATTTCGGATTTGCTTCGGGCTCGGGCCTGCAAATCAAGTTAATTGGTCGGACTCGGGTCGGGCTTTAATACCCGCGGGCCGGGTCGGGTCGGGCTGGATTTTTTAGGCCCGATCTTACCTCTACTGCGCATGAGGGCAGTATTGTTAGAGCCAGTTGTGCTAATCTGTTAAAATTCACAAAGCTGAATGTTCGTTCCCTAGTAACCCCGCATGCTTATGTAAAAGTAGGAACGAGGTTCCCAATATGCTATACTAACCATGGCTCCATAGAATTGGGCCATATACCCAGGGATATGTGTGAACAATTCCATGTGCCAACAGAAATGACAGGATTTGATCTTGTTACTCATATAGCGATACACACCCTTTTGCCCATTTACAAATTGTACATATACGGACAAGTCTTTTGTATTTCGAAACAATGGCACATATGTAGTTGATAGACTATACTGGCTGTGTGACAGTGCTGTTTATTTACAGTTGCCTGTTGACAGAGTGGGGTGTCTGCCCCTATTCGTCTGACTGACCACACTTTTGTTATCTCTAAAAGTGAGGCGTTGTCTCCACAGAAGCAGAGAGCGCTGATTGAAATGAAGCCACATGATCCAGTATGGGGCTCTGATGTACCTGAAGATCACAAGCAATGGAGCACTGACCAGAAGGTTGTCCTAGCACTATTCCCTTCAGTAGGAGTAGGTAAGAATATGTTGAGGCTAGAAACTCTTAAATACCATTAAGGAATATTCATGAATGCCAGCATTAAAGCATGGGAGGGGAACAATGGTGAATTGTCACAGATGCGTTTAATGGTCTTACAGAACAGGCTTGTGCTTGACTTAATAACTGCGGCTCAGGGAGGTGTCTCTGTACTTTTGAATGATACCTGTTGTACATACATGCCTGATTATACCTCTGAAGGTCACAAAATAGCTAAAGCCTTAGAGCAAATTTAACAGATACATGATACATTGCACAAGCTAAGGATAGTGCATATCAAAATTGGGATTTATTCTCTTGGATGTCCTCGGGAAGATGGTGGCAGATTCTATTGAAAATTCTAACTCCATTTATTGCCATTTTATTATCTTTCTGCTTTTTTTAAATGTGTGTTATTCCATGTATTCGAAGGCTTATCCACAAAACTGTTGGTGGGGCAGTGGAGAATGTAATGCTCAGTGATGAACTTTATATTTTACGCCACATGAAGGAAGACTGAATGTGAATCTTTTTATACCATCAAGCTAATGAAGTCATTTCAGAAAACTGAATTCAGAGATGTGATGACAGATACAAGATTTGATTTGATTTATTAATGATACACAAGGAGGGTTATGTGTAGCTTTGAACGTGACGGGTGAAGCTTGCTATACTTTAATCGATGATAGCACAGATAATATGACTAATGTTATTGATGCTCTGAAGAAGATTAGAGATGTGTTTGGACCGTTAGAAGGTTCAGGATGGTTTGCTAATGATTGGTTACGAGAAAAATTTGGAGTCTTCGGAGCTGCTATAATTTGGGGTGTTTTGGGAATACTTGCAGTATTAGCCATTATGGTTTGTTTCTGTTCCATTCTGTTCTTGTGCTAAGGCTATGATATTGCAATGGGTTGGAGTGGTTATGCCATCAGATCAAACGCAGTTGAAGTAACTGCAGGACGATAGTATACGTACTGCTGAAATGAGAGAGGGTATAGATTTTGAGTTAGTTGATAAGTACCTGACTCGACCAGACTGACCTTTGCACCAAAATTCCTGACTTTTGGTGGTGTAATTTGGGTGCAAGGGGGGACTACTTAAATCGTACATATACATATTTCACAATATATTTCATATATGTCTCAAATTTATTATATTTATTATATACTATGTTTATTTCTTTTTATGCACCTTAGTATTATACGTTTATTTTTATATTCTACAATTATGTCTTTATAAGGTTTAAGTGTTGATTGTATTTGAGCTCCAAGATACTCGTTGGCGTTTTTGTTTTTCGGGGCATCAATGGGGATGGTCTTGGAATGGACAAAATAGACAATGAATTGGACATGAGAGGAGCTTTGAGCAAAACAAAGCTTGATGGACAGTGAAGGCAACATGGGAGAGCTGAGATGCCTATGAAAGGACTTTCGAGGGGTTTTACATAATCATATATATCTCACTATGTTATATCAGTTTTAATGTTTTTGTATTCTTTGTTTTTATTATTTATATGTTTATACATGTGATGTTGATTTTAATCTTTGTCTGTATTATTCAAAATATGATTACTATGTTATACTACAATGGGATGTCTCTAATTAGCTCTAAAATAGCATGGCCGCTGCACCAGGGCCAGTGAGGAGTCTTTTTCCAGTGTAATGAATGCTGCTGCTGGTTTTCGTCCTCACCATTGAAAAATGCCAAGAAATTAATTGATTGTCATAAATAACGAAACTTTAGTCTCGAAGGGGGGAATATGTAGTGTCTGGCCTACTTCAGGAGACCCTTGTTCTCCTCTCAGGCTCTCAATGTATAGATGGAAAAGAGACCACCCACTCACGTGTATATCCTTGAGAGATGCATGTGCAGAACATCTGGAAGTCGTTAAGTATTGTCACATAGGATACATTCCAAAGAGGCATCTTATCAGAGTATAAATATCTGAGCAATCTTTTGTTCAGGGTCTTTCTCACATTGGCTTAGAGATTACCCAGACATCTGTCTGTAATTGGCATATACTCTGTTTTTGTAATAAATATAATTACACTAGTAGAGCTTTGTCTTTTGGATCTTTTCCTGAATACATTCCACTCTGGACCGCCAGGCTTTACAGGTGAGCTGTGGGAATTTAACCACAATTTCTTTTGTTTCTAAAGCTATAGAAATGCAGGTGAAAAGGGAAAACTCAAGTATTCACACATTTTGTGGTGAATGGTTCTTCAAGCAAAATAAAATTTGGTGTTTAAAATTCAATTAAACTGCTTATATCGGGGATTTAGTGAAGACGAGTCATTTTGACCCGGGAGGACACGGGGTGTAAACAGAATATGAAGACAACAGGAAGGCTAGGTTTCTTGTCATGAATCTTTAGCGTGCGTTTATACATTGATTCAGGAGGCTTTAAGGTTGTTTTGTTGTTTAATTATGTTTTTTTGTTTTCTTCTTCAATGTTTGATGAACCTTGGAGCGAGATGGACTGGGTGTAACCGTGCCATTACAGCAAACAAACTGTTTCAGTTCTTTGTTTAAAGTGCAGGTTTAACAGCTTTAACAGGTTTTCATGTTTTTCTAATTATGACTTGGTTTGGTGGAATAGTACTGGTGGTAAATATTTATCATAGTTTTACGTCAGATAAGTGGCAGTTTGGTATTGAAAAGAAAAGTACAAAAAACAGGAAGTAGAGGTGAGTTCTGAAGTGTAATACTTTTACCTACAACACAGAAAGTTCTCTCACTTAAAACTGTTACAATCACCTCGGTTGTAACGAGTTGTTATTTCAGTCAACGTTGCTCTTCTATCAGCTTGAATCACTCTGCCCATTCTCCTCTGACCTCTAGCATCAACAAGGCATTTTCGCCCACAGGACTGTCGCATACTGGATGTTTTTCCCTTTTCACACCATTCTTTGTAAACCCTAGAAATGGTTGTGCGCGAAAATCCCAGTAACTGAGCAGATTGTGAAATACTCAGACCAGTCCGTCTGGCACCCACAACCATGCCACGCTCAAAATTGCTTAAATCACCTTTCTTTCCCATTCTGACATTCAGTTTGGAGTTCAGGAGATTGTCTTGACCAGGACCACACCCCTAAATGCATTGAAGCAACTGGTGGATTAGATAATTGCATTAAGGAGAAATTGAACAGGTGTTCCTAATAATCCTTTAGGTGAGGGTGTAACTTTTAATATACTGATACTTTGCAGCTGATGTCATCAACATTCCTTGAGGGTAAAAAGCTAACTGTAGGCACTGCTCTGTCTGAAGCCCTGTTACTCAGGTCAGACTTTAATCTGATCTTTGTTTTAACACAATTTGACCAGAAAGAGCAGATTTAGTGTGAACTACAGCAGGTGAGCTGGTTTGTGCTGTTAAACAAGTCTCTCAAATAAAATAAATAAAATTACAGTCATAAATTAGCTAGCATTAGCCAACCACTTTTCAGTTAATCCCTCTTGGCCCATGAACACTTATATTAATCACAGACACCTGAAAATTTGTTGTTTAAATCCCAGTTGTATTTTTTCTTTAGTTTTCAGATCATCTAAAAACTGGCAGTGTTTGCGTGTGTATCGTGTTACCTTGGTAATTGCAAAAAATTCCGCCATAGAAACTCATGAAGAACCCCCCAGCATGATGTCACTGCAAAGTAGCAATAACATTTGTCCTATTCAAAAAATAAAAATAAGAATTTTTAAAAATATGTTTTCATTTCCATAGTGGAAGTGAAAGTTCCTGCACTTGCCCATAAGTTCACAATCATGAATAAAGGTTAAATCTGTTATATATGCAATATGTTTTCTGAATAATATTAATGAAATATTGCATATATGTGTGTGTGTTTTGTTTGTTTTTTTTTTTGTTTTTTTTAAAGCACCTCCAACTCCACGCAAGTACATTCTCATTTTGTATTAATTTGAGAACTATACTTCCATATAACTATTATGGTATGGTATGTTTTTATCTGGACAGGGACAGTGCACAATACATTGGCCATAAAAAACAGGAAAGATGTTTGGTGTCAGGTTAAAGCATAAATATAAATTTCCACCTGTCGTCCCTGGACAGACTGAGGTTAAGTAAGAGTAACAGTTTGGTGAAGGTGGATAAAAGACCTGTAAACCTATGGTACATAGATCAAATATAACACATCTCACCCCTCAAATACAACATTTCTAAAAACATTCAGTTCACACAAAAACATTCAGTTCACACACACACACACACACAATTTCAGACATACACACACACACACACACACACACACACACACACACACACACACACACAATTTCAGACATACAAATCCTTTTTCTTTCATACACATTCACTGATAGGTGCAAACTTGTTTTGATATTTGCCATTTCTTTGTCACATGTGCAAACTTTTGAAAACTTGTGCATGTTATAATCTCATTTGGCTTTAACTGTTCCACTGACTCATAGAGAAAGACGAATTGGGGAGAGAGGTCCTACATTTTGGAACGCTGCTCTCTCCTCTAGAGGTCACCCTCATGAGTCGAGTTGTTTTTTCTGAGCTCAGTGAGACAAACCTTCTGAGTGGAGGACTAGCAATACCATGAATAATTTTAAATAGTAGACAGATGTTTGCATATATTGCATGTCAGATTATCAAAATTTAGAACCTATATTTGGAGAGGATATGACAGTGGTGATACTGTCTGGGTTTCTTGTCATGAGTCTTTAGTGGACGTTTATACATCGATTCAAGAGGTTTAAGGTTGTTTTGCAAGTCTGCAACCTGTGATTATTGGTGACGAATCTAATTACATTTTTTTGTTTTCTTCTTCAATGTTTGATGAACCTTGGAGCGAGATGGACTGGGTGTAACCGTGCCATTACAGCAAACAAACTGTTTCAGTTCTTTGTTTAAAGTGCAGGTTTAACAGCTTTAACAGGTTTTCATGTTTTTCTAATTATGACTTGGTTTGGTGGAATAGTACTGGTGGTAAATATTTGTCATAGTTTTACGTCAGATAAGTGGCAGTTTGGTATTGAAAAGAAAAGCACAAAAAACAGGAAGTAGAGGTGAGTTCTGAAGCGTAATACCTTTACCTACAACACAGAAAGTTCTCTCCAACTTAAAGGTATTAAAAATCACAAATGAAGCTGTGTTGCCGGTGCCTAAACCTGGCGGTACAGACACATACATGTGTTTCTCATTCTCTGTATATTAATGATGAGCTGCAGGTGCTGGGGTTTAGGTCGTGACGATTCAGAGGAAAGGAAGGAAGACATTTTAAAAACAATAAATGCCTGTCATCTATTTTTATTAATCTTATAACTTTTTAAATGTACTTTTAGAGAAGTTTTGTTTATAGAATTACTACATATGTCATATCTGCTGCTCATGTCTAACCATGAAGTAAAATTAAAAACTTTTATAACATCTTAAATATAATTTTGTTAACTATGTTTTAGTGAAATGAGTAGTCATATGTCATATTTAAACTCTGTCTGTTACTGTCTTCAAAAACATACTAACAACAAGAAGCATGCTAGTGTGCACTTCCAGATTATTGGACAATAAAACACTTTATAATTAGATTCAGAGAGAACACAGCGGACATATTTTGACCTCAAAAGCTGCTTATGCAACATATATGTAGTGGGTCAAGATAAATGCTCAGATACATGGACTGAATCGTTTTTTTTTACCGCCTGACGCCGTGTTGGTTCTAATTGCTGATGTAAACAAGTGTAAACTCCATTGGAAACACACACACACACACACACACACACACACACACACACACACACACACACACACACACATATATATTTCCCCTTACAATCAAGTCAATTAGAAAAGGTTAAAACTGATAAATCTAAAAGTAAGATTTTGTTCCTATGCACCTGTTTTGTCTCAAACAAACACACATAATTACTAATTACTAACCAGAAGATTATATAACACTATTACCTGCCCTGTTCCCATAAACACATGAAATACAAGAAGCTGACCTCTTTCACTTTTGCTTTCTGTCTGTGAGGATTATAAAAGGAAACAGTTGAGCTGAGACAGTTTAGACTTCACTCATACAAGATTCAGACGACTCCACAGGTAGCTTCAACATATTTGTCCTTTTTACTTTTGTTGGGTGTGATATGTTATTGATTTATTGACATTTTGCTGCGTGTAGGAAAGAAATCATGGGAGGAAAAATGGACAACATATTTACAAAAAGGGAGAGATTCTCAATTCTCAATTATGTGAAAGCTCAGAACCTCCTGCATTCAGTCACTGAGCTGCAGATGGGTTTAGGCAGTAACCATTCAGATCGAAAGACTCCTTTAGGTCTAAACCAACTGGATTTCAGTGTTGAAACTGGACACCCAAATTCATGTGAGGCTCATTCTGATTGGATAATCATCTTGGGAGCGTCATGTCCAATGTTTTTGTAATTAAGAATAATCAGCGTTACATTTCTTATCAGTAAAAGCTGTATCTGCTCAAACATTGTTTAAATCATTGTTCAAAACCCTGGGACATCACTGAACAGATCCATAACATGATGGTACAGTGAACAATGCACAGTAATAAACAATAATGTAAATGTGTGTAACAGTCAAACTCATTATGAGGCTTTATTTATAGGCCTTGATTGGATTTGTAAAAATCTCACACGCAGGATTATATCAGATAAACTGGTTTATGGTGAAGAGGCTAAATAGTAGTTCATAGATTTTAAAACATGTTATACTAATACTGTTGTTTTGTTTTTGTTTTATCCCAACATTAAAAAATATGGTGAGTCCTTATGCATCATATATAACTTTTAATATACTGATACTTTTCAGCTGATGTCATCAACATTTCCTGGGGGTATAAAGCTAACTGTAGGCACTGCTCTGTCTGAAGCTCTGTTACTCAGGTCAGACTTTAATCTGAGCTTTGTTTTAACACAATTTGACCAGAAAGAGCAGATTTAGTCTGAACTACAGCAGGTGAGCTGGTTTGTGCTGTTAAACAAGTCTCTCACTTAAAATAAATAAAATTACAGTCACTAGCTAGCATTAGCCAAACATTTTTCAGTTAATCCCTCTTGGACCATGAACATTTATATTAATCACACCTGAAAATCTGTTGTTTAAATCCCTTTTGTACTTTTCTTCAGTTTTCAGATAATCTCAAAACTGGCAGCGTTTGCTAATGTGTGTATCGTGTTACCATGGGAACTGCTAAAAATTCTGCCATAGTAACTCATGAGGAACCCCCCAGTTTGATGTCACTGCAAAGTATCAATAGCATGAATCTTATTTAAAAAGAAAACAAAAAACTTCTTAATCTGTTTTCATTTCCATAGTGAAAGTTCCTGCACCTGCACGTAAGTTCACAATAATGAATAAAAGTTATATCTTATGTTTTCTGTATAATATTAATGAAATATTGCATATGTATGTGTGTGTGTGTTTGTGTGTGTTTGTGTGTGTGTTTTGTTTGTTTTTAATGCACATCCAAGTACATTCTTACAGAGAACTATACTTACTATATAACTATTACTGATGATGAGTCTAATTGTGTTTTTTGTGTTTTCTTCTTCAGTGTTTGATAAACCTTGGAGAGAGATCGACTGGGGGTAAGCGTCATTACAGCAAACAAACTGTTTCAATTCTTTGTTTTAAGTGCATAATAAGTTTTCATGTCCTTCTAATTATTACTTGGTTTGGGGGGATAGGACCTGTGGTAAATATTAATCATAGGAAGTAACGGTGAGTTCTGAAGTGGAATACCTTTACTTACAACACAGAAAGTTCTCTCACATAAAACTGTTAGTCACAAATGAAGCTGTGTTGCCTAAACCTGCAGGTACAGACACATACATGTGTTTCTCATTCTCTGTATATTAATGATGAGCTGCAGGTGCTGGGGTTTAGGTCGTGACGATTCAGAGGAAAGGAAGGAAGACATTTTAAAACAATAAATGCCTGTCATCTATTTTTTATTAAACTCATAACTTTTTTAATGTACTTTTAGAAAAGTTTTATTTACATAATTACTAATTATCTCATATCTGCTGCTCACGTCTAACCATGAAGTAAAATTATAAACCTCACCAAAAAAAAAAAAAAAAAAAAAAAAAAGACTAGGTAAGTAGGCAAAATCTTTTATAAAATCTTAAATACAATTAAATGAACTATGTTTTAGTGAAATTTGTAGTCATATCTCATATTTAAAGGCTAACTGAATTTTACTGTCTTCAAAATCATGCTAACAACAACAAGCAGGCTAGTGTGCACTTCAGTGTCGTGTGGTGAGGTTCATGGCTGGTCAGTCACTGATGTCGTCACAATCAGATTCACAAAAATATAAACCAGGTGTTAGTACATTGGGCCCCAGGTCAGTTCATCTCCCAGTGACTTGGGGCCAGAATAAAAAAGAATTTCAAAATAAAAGTTCCAAAGACATATGAAATAGCTCTAATACAGTGGTTCTTAACCTTGTTGGAGGTACTGAACCCCACGAGTTTCATCTGCACATTCACCGAACCCTTCTTTATTGGAAAATAAAATATGAATTTTTTTCAAATTCAAGACATAGGTGAGTTTTACTGGTGCACAAAATGAGCCTTGCATTAACATCACTGTGTTCAAAGAAAAAAAATCGGTACAATGCATGAACTCACAACAAATCACATACAAACCTTTTCACAAAGACATGACCTTTTTTAATACTACCACACTGAAATAATTTTAATTTTTAACCTTATGTATTCCAATAATGAACTTATTGTATTTATGCCATTTATTATTTTTAACATTTTAACACACAACCATCACCTATTTTCCATCAGCTACAATAATGATGAATATTTATTGCAAATCAGTGACTTCTGCTGTTGCCTTTGAGAGACCAGCTCAGAAATGCGGCTTCACCTTGTGCCACTCTTATGTCATTTTCACAGCAAAGTCTGTTCCGTGTCTCATGCCGTGAGAACAGTACATTGAGCGGTGCATTTGGCGAATTGAGACACGGCATTAATTCGACAAATGCACCCTTCGATGTACTGTTCAAAGTGCGGGTCGAAGTACCCACCCGCATTAAATGCACCGTTCGAACAGCGCATTTAAGTCGGGCGGGTAATTCGATAGGCACATCGAAGGGTGCATTTGTCCAATTGGGACACGGCCGGCGTCTGGAGAGGCTCGCAGTCCGCGAGTTTATTGGCGGTGACAGAATCTGACACTATAGAGTTAAGAAAGAAATCACACAACAAACCATCACGACAGTCACAAGTTGATACTGAGTCACGAAATTCTCTGCAGCACAGACTGGCCAAGCAGCGTGAACCTGCAGCCAGTGATGGACAAGCGTCTCATCACAAATCATATGAGTCGGGTGCGTGTCTTGACCTCCGCTGAACCCCTGAAACTGACTCACCGAACCCCGAGGGTTCGATCGAACCCAGGTTAAGAACCACTGATCTAATAGTATGAAATAAAAAGCAAGCTGATTTTGTATTGTTTTTTTTTTTTATCCTTATTCTGGTTCCCCAATTTTCAGTGGATTGAAGTAATTAAATTTCTTACCTTTTCATACGTCTCTGTTTGAAAAGAGCGAGTCTTTGGTCCCTTCGTCTGGAGCAAACCATTTTGCTCCTTTAATTATAACCTCCTGCTTCGACCGAAAGTCCAGTTTAGAAAACTGCTTGAGCTTTAATATGTAATCTTCCTCCATTTAAAAAGTAGGGCCAGACATGAAGAAAAAAGTGAATTGCTAAAGTTGACTTGCTAACTCTAAATTGCAGTTTGCGGCCCCTATTCTGTGGGAGTTACAAGAATCCCTAGACTTACAACTGCCCCCTAGCATGAGGCAGGGTAACTGCGTGCCTCACCCGGCGCCTTTTCACTTTATATAATGTGCTCAGGCCTTAGAGTTAAAGCAGCAGCTTAGCACACAGCGTCTCTTCCAGGATTTCAACGGTAAACGTAAAAATTCTGCGATTTTGAGTTTTTAAAAAAAAATAATTAAATTGCCTCACCTGACTGCACATCACTGATGCACTTCCAGATTACTGGACAATAAAACACTTTATAATTAGATTCAGTATAGTATATGCTCATGGGCCTACCTGGACGACTGAGAGATTACACAGATATAAGACCACATTGTAACATAAACCATGATTGAATATTGAAAATTATATTCTATTGTCTATTGCAAAAGACGAAGTGCAAATTTGTCAACTGGACAAATTGTAGGAATTAAGACGTTTCGCTGCTCATTAAAGCTGCTTCTTCAGTTCTGGTCAGATTGCTGGTGGACACAGCCTTATATCTATCTGCAGGGAGGGGCTAACTACACTGAAACTGTAAACAGCTATTGTCTCCAGTTTTTGCTGTATGAAGTTATGGATATGTTAATATCAGTGGTGTAGTACGGTGCATGTATTTGCGAATTAAAAAGGTGTAAGTGCAATATGAGTGTAGTGCATAAACAAACTCAAATGTGTGTTAAAGCGGGCATTAGGAAGTTCAAGAGGAACGAGGCAGGGCAAGACACGGCAGATCCAGTGGGAGCTTGGACAGCGTGGAGAGAGAGCGTGTGCATGCACTCCGGCAGGCTTTTATAGTCCCATGTCATCTGTGGGTGGAGCAGCAGGTACAAGAGAGTAGAGGCAGCAGAGCAGGCAACAACAATACAACAAGCCCTCCCCTAGAGCTCATACAGGCAATAGTCATAAAGACACAGGAGAGGAACTCTTACACTTTTCATAGCTCGTGTTCATTGTCATTCCAGTTTTCGTATTGACTTGTTTTGTCTTACGGCAGTTGACTGTTTATTTTGTTTTGTTTGTGAAGTGGGAATTCTGGATGTTTTTCTTTAAATATGGCGCAGTATCTTATCAAGACCGGTCAAAAGAGGAACGTTCTACTCTGTTGTTGATGTTGATATTGGAGAGAGTGTTCTATTCTTTATATGATGCAACTTAAAAATGGATGTGCAAGCCACTTGTACAATTATAGGGTAAATAATTAATGAGTAATTGAGCAATTGAGAAAAAACAATCCATTACTAATAAGAAATGATGTCCTTTGCAGTCAATATACTATTTTCTTATGAAACTAACCATAAGTTGTTATATATGTCTTTTGGATGTTTTTTTAAGACATAAAAATGTCAAACTTTATCAAAACATATTCATCCTTAAAGGTCCAGAAATGTCATCTTCAGGGCACTGTTCTTTGCAAAATGTTTGTGTGGAGCGTTTCCGTTTGTCGTCTCATCTACTGACCTGCAGATGTCGCAACGGGCAATGTGTGTCTTAATACGGTCGTTCATGCCAATCCAGAAGACACATCTCATCTTGATGCAGACGGATGTCTGCAGAGAGCCAGGGAATGAGTGCAGGCGGCTGGTGATGTCTTTCTCGAGCAAAGAACGAATAACATTAGATGGCATTGTGTTTAAAGATGAGCAGGCTGACTTAGTTAATCTCACAATGAAAAATATGGTCTGATTTCAGGTGGTATGTCTCTCTTGTCTGAAGGCCATCCCTGCTGCATCATTTTAATAACAGTTTGCAGTGTTTTCTCATCTTTTGTAGCTGTTCTAATCTGGCTAAGACTATCACTGGAGATAAGTAAGTGTTGTACCATATTAACAGTCTCTATTTCAGCTTCCACAGAGCCTTGAGGTGAGCATTCTGGGAGATATGCTCTGCTTAAAGTGTCTGCCAGTAACATGTCTTTGCTGGGGACATATACCACATCTAGGTGATATTTCTGAGTGCGCAGCATCATTCGTTGAAATCGTTTTGGTGCGCTCAACAGTGGTTTTCTAACTCTGGTCTCTGATACTTATGGAACTTTTCTACACTGAAACTCTTTCTCAATCTGGGCATAACCACATTCTGTTTGTGTTAGTGCTCTGCTTGCAAATGCAATAGGCTTACCCTTCTGCATGAGTGCTGCCCCCAAGCCTGTGTCTGATGCATCACATTGGACCACCAGATGGTCCTCAGGGCTGTAGTACTTCAGGACGGGAGCATCTGCAATAGTCTTTTTGAGTTTCACAATGCACTCTCTTGTTGCTCTGTCCAGTCCCATTCTGTGTCTTTGTGTGTCAACTGTCTTAACACTTAACACTGGTCTGAAAGATGTGGGCAAAACTTGGCCAGGTAATTTACCATGCCTAACTGCTTTCACATCTGTGGGCCTCAGCATTTGCTCAATGGTACGAACCTTGCCAGGGTTCACTTTAAGCCCATTTGCGGTGCCCAATGTATGTGCACTCACTTTGTCTCAGTTTGAACTTTTCTGGATTCAGTTTAATGTTCTTTTGTTTGCATCGTTCCAGAAAAAGTCTCAACTTTGCGTCATGGTCGCACATGGCTGCTTCCTGACTCTCACCTTGACCTGTGATTAGCACATCAGCAATAATGTACAGGCCTGGCAACCCATCCAGTGCTTGGGTTAGTTTTCTCTGGAAAACCTCAGGTGCCGGACTAATCCCCATGGGCATTCTAAGCCATCTGCAGCGCCCGAATGGAGTAGAGAAGGTAGTTAGGTAACTCGACTCCTCTGACAGCTTGACATGCCAGAATCCACTCTTTACATGGATCATGCTGGGGTAACCAATTCTGGTGGCCCCGGCATGGTCCAATCATTAAAAAAAATAATAATAATAATTGTTATGGGGTTAGAGTCCCTGGTGAGGGTTAAAGTCCCTCATGAAGCCATGTTCAGGTTAAAGTCCTGATAGTAAAACAGGTTAAAGTCCAGTGACCCACCGTGGACTGGTGTAGTGGGCAGATGTGTCCCTACGTAGCTGGGTGCGTACAGCGCTTCCCTGGGGAGTTTTGGGTCACTCAAAAATAATAAAAGCACGGGGTTAGAGTCCCCAACTGGTGCGTAATAGTGTTACGAGGTTAGAGTCCCCAGTGAGGGTTAAAGTCCCTCACAAAGAAAGGTTCCTCTATACAGGTTTGAATTGTATTGTTTTGATTTGTATGATTTCATTGTCTTTCTTACTCTGTAAAGCACTTTGAATTACCTTGTGTACAAATTGTGCTATACAAATAAACTTGCCTTGCCTTAACATCACAAACTGAATACTTTAGCCTTAGACATGTCTGGAAATACATCCTCTTTAGTTGCTAATGGAAAGTGCAGTCAGTTTCAGTGCCTTGTTCAAGGGCTTTGGATCAATGTACACTCCATGTTTACCACTTTGCTTTTGTACTACCACCAGGATACTGATCCAATCAGTGCTACAGTCAACTGGGGTGATAATACCTCGGCGGTCAAGGTCCTAAAGCTCCTCTTTCAGTGGCTTCATCATGGCGATTGGAACGCGCCTCTTTGGAAGTTGCACTGGTTGCACACTTGTCGACTTCCATTTTGTATTCCCCTTCCCAACAACCGTCTCCTGTGAACACATGTGCAAAATCTGTCTTAATTTGCTCAAATGTCCATTGTCCTTTAGTGTCTTCTTCTCTTGTCACAATACTGTCAATAGCCATAATGTTTTCATAGTGCACCTTAATCAGTTTCATAGCCTCACTGGCTCTTTTACCAATCAATGGCACATTGCAATCTTTGTCTACCACTTGGAACTCTAATTGGTCCAGTTTCTGGTTTCTAAGGTTTCTCAGTTTCACTTTACATTTTCCCAGTGGCTTTACTTTACTACCATTGTACATCACTAGCACAGAGTTAGTCTCATCCAGTTTTACATCTTTGTTTAACAGGTTAACAGTAGTTCCGCAATCAATCTGAAATCTGACAATAGCATACCTGCAAACAGTTTAGGGTCTTTTCTTTTGTTAGTGTCTTTAGTATTCACATTTTCATTTTGTGACCCATCTCCAACACACAGAATGTCCTCATACACACTTTCACATTCCATTCCATTGTGCACTGTTTTCTTCTTACTTGTTTCAGGGAGGGCTTTACACTTAGCTGCAAAGTGATTTTCCTTACCACACTGCTTGCATTTCTTGCCAAAAGCTGGACATTTTTGCTTACTCCTTTCGTGCGTCCTGCCACAGAACTTGCATTCCACCGTTTTGTCTTTGTTCCTCTGCTGTTGGTGTGAAGCTCCGTGCACGACGTGAGCTTCCTCCACTGTTGGACCTGCTATGGCTTTGCAGTTCTCCCGGGACAATTCAGCTGCTCTGCAGAGTTAAATACAAGTGTCCAAAGTCATGGCTTTTTCCCTCAGAAGCCTTTCCCGCATGATGGCGTTAATACCACACACGATTCTGTCATGAATGAGGGAGTCTCTCAAAGTAACAAAACTGCACGTTTTAGTGAGCAGTTTAAACTCAGTCACATAACTATCAAGAGACTCGCTGGAGCTCTGATTTCTCTTGAAAAATTTGTACCATTCCACTGTCTCATTCACCGTGGGACTGCAGTAGTTATCAAACCTTTCGATCATGTCCTTCACCGTCCAGACTGCGCCGTGTCCCCCATTAACGTATCAAGCAGCTCTCTGCCACTTTCACCAACCAGATAACGGAAGAGTGTCACTCTCTTTTCCTCGTCATCAGTTAATCCATCATAAAGCTGAAACTCACCTCTCCATGTTTTCCTCAAACAGGAATGGGGGCCTGAGACATAATCGCTCCCCCATCTATAACTCCATCCTCAGACCCAGAACAATAGCAGGATTGTTAAAGGTTGAACAGGGTAGTTTCAGGTGAAACTGGAGACAATAGCTGTTTACAGTTTCAGTGTAGTTAGTCCCTCCCTTCAGATCCCCACTGTTTCTCAGTCATCATGGCTTCTTTTTAGCCATGTTTTTGTTTCCCTTTTATTTTTCTGACCATGACTGACCATTGTATCCAGTGACATGCAGTCAGGGGAGGGTCACAATCAAATTTAAATATAGAAGACACACAAGTAAGATCCCGAATTAAAAAGAGACAAATAAAAACTTTTTAAATCATTCGTCACGTCTTTAAGAGAAGTTTAAAAATTCAAATGTGGCTAAAATAAACTAAAGTTAACCGAGACAACTAAATGTGGGAAAATATATTATATACATTTTAAATTTAAAAGATAGACACATTTTATTACAATAAGAAGCTAAAAAATGAAGTTCTAGTTAAAATAGGCCTAGAAGTAAAAAGTGATTTAAAATGACCGAAAACAAAATAAGCTAGCTGGGGCCACCAGTGGTGAGCAGAGTATCAGGGGTGTGCCCAGGGGTGCTACCACATACTCACCTCAGTGGACACAGCAAACAGAACTAAACTCGTGATCCCAGTGCACTAAATCACATGCAAAGGTGGGGAACCTCACCAATGTGCCTATAGCCCAACCACCAGAAGGCAGCCAGCGTCACTGAAAGAAAACAAAATTGATTAAAACTTGACCCAGTTGCAAAACCTGCTGATAAAAATACAAAACACTATGCAAAAACAAAATGCTAAACAAAATGCAAAACAACAAAACGCAAAACAAAATGCAAAACAACAAAACAACAGTGTGCAAAAAAAAAAACGCAGCAAAACAGTATACAAAAAGGGCAAAACAAAACTGTGCAGAAACAGCAGGTTTAGCCTGAAAAACACAATAAACTCTGTTAAAAAGGCCCACCTCTGCCATATCTTGCTCCCTTGCCACCGACTTACCACCCTTTTAAAGTTCAACCAGCCCTCTGCTGCAAGTTTACCATCTGTTGGACTCCGCCCGACCAAGACTACAGAGCAGGACTATTAAAGAAAATAAATTGCGAGTTGTGCAGCTCTGACACACTCAGCTTTATTTTACAGAACTTTCTTCTGGGCTGGTTTGAGGAAAAAAAATAAGTTACACTGAATAAATGAATGTGCAGTTATTCACAGACAATAATGATAATAATAATAATGAATAATTGTCATTAAAAATATTGCAATAATAAGAATAATGTAATAAAGTTTTTTACTGGTGTAAGAGTCAGAGCAACAAGAGTCTGAAACAAAGTCAGAAGATTTAATGAGATCCACAGGTAAAAAGAACAATGAAACAATGGATTCTCAGGAAAAGGATAGAAGAGTCTGAGATGTGCATGTGACAGATTTTATAAGGTCCCCCAGAGTGAGTGAGTGTGTGTGTGTGTGTGTGTGTGTGTGTGTGTGTGTGTGTGTGTGTGTGTGTGTGTGTGTGTGTGTGTGTGTGTGTGTGTGTGTGTGTGTGTGTGTGTGTGTGTGTGTGTGTGTGTGTGTGTGTGTGTGTGTGTGTGTGTGTGTGTGTGTCATTTACCTTCACATTAGTAAATCAAGATATCCGTTTAATGCGTAAAGCGTTGCACTGTTAGAAAATCCCTCACAATAATAAAATAAGATGAACTGGCCAGGCACAGAAGGACAACAGCGCCCTCTACTGGTATTAAAGTGGTTTAGCCACGGATCAAATTAAACCTGCCCAAATACCGAATCGTTGAACTGTAATATCCCACTTTATGTACAACTAATCAGTGTTCTCTGGTTTATAGACTCTGAATGTATTTATGTCATTACGTTTTAACAAAGTTTATTTTGTTAAAGTTATGTAGTAACTAGAAGTGGGGAAAACATCACCTCGAATCTTATATTTGCCTATTGAAATTCAAAGGGAAATATTAATTCCTTACTTCATCAATCTAAACAGAAATAAAAGGCTGCGATGACATCTTGACTCCTCTTCTGTTAAATAATAAATAATTTAAAATAACGTACGTCACGTACGTCACGTACGTAACGTACACGCAAAGACAGCGGTGGAAGTGCGGTCTGTGGTGTCGGGCTGTCCCATTTCGACAAGATGGCGGCTACACTGAGAACTACCATTCTCGACCGGAAGTTTAAAACCATACTTTGCGACCCGCACTTCTAAGGTACATCTAAGGGTGCATTTGGCGAATTGGGACACGGCCATAGTCCCTAACTATGAGGGCGGGGTCAAGGGTGGAGCCCACAGGGGTGCTTTTGAGAGCAGGGGAATTCTGACAACCCCGCTACAGATGGATGGATTTTCTTCATTCTGGAACATTTTGAATTTCAGACATTTTTGCTAAATAAAGTGACACACTATTCTACCAGCTGTAATACTCAATTTTAACCAGGAGCCACAGATTGGAAAATAATTGTACAAAAAGTACATTTTGACAAGAATTAGGAAGAATTAGGCTACTTTAAATGTTGGACTTAGTTTTATAGACCCCCACACTTTTATCTGCACCACCACTATCCACTACCACACCCAGACTAAGCACTCATTTCTGCTCCACAAAGAACTACAGACTAGAGGTAAGATCGGGCCTAAAAAATCCAGCCCGACCCGGCCCGCGGGTATTAAAGCCCGACCCGGCCCGAGCCCGACCAATTAACTTGATTTGCAGGCCCGAGCCCGAAGCAAACCCGAACTTTCATATTTTATTTGTGAGGGCTAGATGTTTGACTTTGTCGATCATCAATTCTGCCAGTACAGCTGTTTAAATGCTGCTCAGCGTCGAGGTGCCAGTCTTTTTGCTCTCGTATGAAAGAAAAGCGCCACTTTGACACATTCAGCGAAGCCAACGCAAGTTTCTGTAGCATTTTCAACAATTAATGTGAAGCTTTTCCACATCTCACTCTTACCGGTGCGTGTTTGTCTGTTCAGTTCTCCTGTCTTTAGTTTATCCTTAACTTCTTGCTCCTCCATATTGGGGATACCAGGTCAAAATAGATGCGGACTTGCGGAGGGAAGATTATTAAGAGGGCGACGTTCACGTGCGCAGAGCTCTGGCTCTGCGGCTCCTGTTTAGTAGTTAAATTGTTTGTGTGGGTGACGCAGAAGTGAATGTACATTGCTGTTAAGTTGTAAAGAAAAGGCGACGGCCCGCGGGCGGGCCCTCGGAACGGTAAATAGCAATTACATTACAGCGCCTTCTCTGTTTTATCCAAATTATTTATTTTAAAACAAGTATTCCTTAGTTTAGTATCCACACATCGTTTTAGTATACATTTTTATAAACATATATTTATTTTTTTTTTAAAGTCAGCGAGAGAGAAGCCCGAGCCCGACCCGAAGCAATGATTGACATTTTAGGCCCGAGCAATTCGGGTCGGGTTCGGGTCGGGCTTAAGATCTTACCTCTACTACAGACTGCCAACTCTTTGGTTTAATCAGGACATTTGAACTTTTATGTTGTATTTAAAAGTCCTATATTACATAAAATTGACTCGTGAGGTTTTAGCCATGTATTAATGCTGTTACTTCCTCAAAAACATACATGTTGTATTTTTTGTTTCATTCATTCATTCACACATGTTTGATTAGTCTGTCTACATCTCCAAAGCTCAAAATGTTCTACTCTCTTGGCAGCTAGCTTTTACCTTTCATTCAGTAGAGAACGGCATTTTCAGAGCTGAAGTTTTCCAAATGATTCTAGTGAAAGTGTAAGGAACTTAAAGAACACAGTGGAGCACTTCCTGTATCACCACATATCACAAGGTGGTAGTACATCGTAGAATGTCTCTGTGAAGCCTCATATTGCCTGAATAAGTCTAAACTGCTCCAAACTATGTCCCTGATCTTTCTGTGTTTGAACATGTGGATATGAACCACAACTTTCAGACAGTAAAAATAATTTTACTTTGTTTTTTGTTTGCAGCTGCTAAACGTTTCAAGGAGTCAGCAGCCAAAGATGATTTTGTCGAGTTTCTCAGGCATTTAGTGGTATTTCTGCAACACCAACAGGATCAAGGTGAGCGGGTAGAAGGAACTTTAACTGTAATGATAAAGTTCACACTGGTTTTGGAAAAAAAGAGTCAAGATAAACAAAAATATTGTTTTCTTGCCACACCCTGACTAGTGAAGAAGATAGAGCACCCTCCTGCTCCAGTGATGAAGTCTGTGAAGGTCTTCCTCTTAACCACAGCTCAGACTTTTGGGGCTGACCAGAAGATCCTGAACTCTCTGGGGTCAAGGGTCATGTGTACAGACCTACAGCAGTGTGATGTCATCCTGCTCTTCTGTCCAATCCAGTCACGGATCGGGTCTGATGTAGATGCAGCTGTCAAAAAGATTCCAGGTTTTTTCTATAAACTCAATATCCTTTAGCTATTTCTACATCTGTCTATGTTCTACTTTCTTTTTATATTGTGACGTGACCATCCACCTGAAGAGTAAAGGGACAGTCCAAAAGGCTTTTCACCTCTAAAAAAGAAAATAATATAGTGAAAATGACTAAATAAACAAAGCAGGTGGCTCAATGATTTATTATATTTATTAGTCTCTTTTGTGTCGACCAATATAAATGTTCTCTCACTTTCATTTTGATCAAACATTTTACGATCATGAAAACAGTTAGTTACATTTGCGAGTCAAGAGAGTCAATATCTAAGTAGGATTTATGGTTCTTGATGAAACTAACATCACTTTGTTGTCATCGAATTTGTGGCCAACTATATTTTTAGAACAAATGTTTACATCACAGCTCAGAGCATTTATACTAATTCTAATCAACACATTGTTTTCTGTGTTTCTCTCTCACGTGTGGTCAATGTTTGTCAGTCACAAACCAGCTCTGTATTCATAGTTTGTGATGTGTGGAGGCTAATGCTGGTGTTCTACTATAAACTATAAAAAGCTCAACAGAACTATATTACACATGTTGATCCATGTTGTTTTCACACAGATACAGACAAACCAGTGTGGTTGGT
This sequence comes from Periophthalmus modestus, assembly GCA_019594935.1. Classification (NCBI taxonomy): domain Eukaryota; kingdom Metazoa; phylum Chordata; class Actinopteri; order Gobiiformes; family Gobiidae; genus Periophthalmus; species Periophthalmus modestus. Next base: position 15,113,405 of record JAIEZT010001243.1, read on the forward strand.
TCTGATGCATCACACTTTTAACCCGGATGAAGTCCTGGATAAGACCTGTTGGAGTGCGGAGTATCCCCGTATAAAGCAGGAAGTGCGTGTGCTGTTCCATAAGACCCAGAACGGACTGCTGCAGTGCCCCAGGAACCAGCAGACGCTCCAGACCCTGAAGAACCTGTGTGACCAGTTTAGAAATGGTAGAGCAAGTCTTGAAATCATGGAATAATAATTTAATAAATCAGAATTAATACATCAGACCATCTGCACCATTCTAATGTTTAGTTACTTCATTATTCAAGTTATTAATTAAAATGTTAATGCACATTTATTCTGTATGTGTTTCCTGGGAAATATTAAAAAATAGAATCAGTGTTACTTTTATAACGTTATCATGATTTTGTTTTGATTTGACTTATTTCTTTTTTTTTCTGATTCTAGGAACTTGGTGTGTTGTCCAATAGAGGGAGCTCCAAGATGACAAGTTCTTTTTCTTATTATATGCTTATCATCAACAATAAAGGCTTAAATAAAGCTTAAAGGCTTACAATACCTCTCTCTTGACTGTTTCCTCTATTACTATGTGGGCCTTAGTTGACTGAGGGGGCCTTTATTCTGTTGAGTTACAGTAAATATTCAGGTCACAATTTCCCAAACTCTATGTATGTATTGTAACTGCTGTATGTAAGCCGATGCTGGTTCGCACATAAAAATGGCCTACAAAGAGATATATGATCAAACTGACTTCAGATACTGGGGAATAGACTGGCTTGGCTTCCATCATTTTTTCAGTGCAAAATTGAATCAACTTCTATTATTATCATTATTATTATCAATTTTGTTGTAACAGATTTGATAAAGATTTAAGAGAGTAATATATCTAAACAACAGCAAAAATAATGACTCTTTTTGTAATACTGTGCTACTAACTGATGTCCTCAAGGGGGAGCTCCAGTGTTATTTTTAAAAGCGAATACAGGTTGTACTGTAACTTTGGTCAGTCACATACTTTTTTTTTTTTTTCCATTGACTGAATTGCATGTGGCTGTTATTATGTTTATCTAAAAAGTACAGTAACATATCACAATTTTAATTTTTTTTTTTTTACCTTGCATGGCTTTATGGGGAAAATATGGCAAACAGTTTGGACAATATTATTTTTAATTGCACCATCATTCATGCTCATTTAATTATTTGTCTTATATATGTTTGTAATTAGATTCAATTGTAAATGAGCAATGCAGTGCTTCTTGGTGACCAATAGGGGGAGCTGTTGGTCCACTGTAGGCCTCTGAGTGAAGTCTGAGCTGCTGTTCTCATCCCCTGCACCTCATTTTACACTTCATAACTAAATGAGGTTTGCACTAGACTAAATGTTGCATCACCACCACACTCACAAATCCATCTGATCCGACTAGAAAGAGAAAAGCAGAGTGGAATTCTGGGAACATGGAGAAACAGGAAGTGACCTGACACATTAATTATATGTTTTAGTTTTGTTATGGGAATTTCAGGAAAAAATTATATGACCCTAAACCAGAAATGATTCATTGTGAATCTTACTTTTAGTAATGTATAAAAAAAAAATGCAACAAAACACATTCAGTTATTTATGCATACAGTGGACCTATTCTGCAAAATTGACTTTGTAGTTTAGAGTTTTTAACTTTGTTAGAGTTGTTTTCCTCCTCATTTACCCTGTCGAATGTGTGTGTTTAGAGCGTTATACTCCTGTCTTGAAGACGTCATTGCTCCGATCTCCCCACGTTTTCACTGCCACTGGTCCACTCCCACTGCACTGTACTTACTTCACTCTAAAATTTTATTTTCTAAATCAGCAATACTCGTAGCATTCAGTCATTTTGGTAAAAATGAAAAAAAAAAAAAAAAAAAAAAAAAAAAAACGACACAATTTGGTAGTGTGATATGCAGCTAGTCATACAAAGGGCTGCCAGCTGCACAGCTTTTGGTGGGCCATTTTAGATCAATATTGCAATTTTTTTTTATTTTAAGATAATGATTTTTTGATGGCATAAATTTTAAAACTATTTGCAGACACATTTTGTAATAATGTCTTACGTCATGTTGTTGAGGAAATAAGACTCCTTGTACAGGCTCTGATGAATGTTGGAGCAAAGACAAAGAGTTTATTTCTTTGAAGAAACAGGTCCGACAGCATCTCCCCCTAATGTCAGACCCCGAATGATGGAAATCATCAGGTTTATATAGTTTGAGATGAACCAGAGGACACACGTTTCAAAGTAATGATGTGGCACTCCCACTGAGGTGTGGTCAGACCAGCTGCTGGAGGCTTCATGAGCTGGATCAAGAGTCAAAATAATACAAGGTGTGACAAACATTTGTTTGGTCTGATCGCATCTATCAGCACATCCATTATCAATAGTAATATATGTGCTGATATCTTGACAAGATTAACAATTTGACAAGATTAGCAATCAAAAGGGAACATGGGGCTTACATGAAAAGTTCTAACACTGTCTTTGACGACCAAACCAAATGAGTTTTAGTTACAAGACCAAGTGATTTCTAAAAGGTAAAATAATCTCACAATATTTTAATGTCCTTTACAATGTAATTCAATACTGAGACAAAATAATACAAAATGGCTTGTACTTGAAGTCTGTGTAAGATTTTGATTTTAAAATCCATAAACATGATCTAACTGCTTCCACAGATATGAGCTAAACATGTTCAAATGAAATATGGCTTTTACTGATAACAACTGTAATTCTGATTTATTTTTACATTCAAAAAGACTGGACATGACGGTTAAGACGTTTATCTTAAAATTTGGTGATTTGATTCAGAAGATGATGATCCAAAATGAGCCTCACAGGAGTCTCTCATTTGGGTTGCCAGATTCAGTGCTGAAATCCAGTTGGTTTAAACCTAAAAGGACTCTCTCTGATCTGAATCCTCACTACCTAAACCTTCCGTGCTACTGCAACCTCTGCAGCTCAATGAATTCTGTAGGTTCTGAGCTTTCACAGAGACACGGCCTTGTCACTTCTTCCGGACAGGTTTAAAATGTGAAATTAAACAGAATCCTATTATTTAAACATAAATCAAAAACACAATGCTCGTCCGATAAATGACAATTCGATTTTTTTCCCCCCAAATGGTTCAGCCCTACTGTAGGTAACACAAACACCATTATTATCACACACTATGCCTTATACAATAGAACACAGAGGCAACCAGAATGACCACGTCCTCACCGCACCACCCCACAGCAGTCGGTGGGGGCCGCAGCTCTCTCTCCCTGGGGGTTAATTATGTCCACTTTACCAGGCAGGACCCCCCTTGTGTAGAGCTCCAGCACCAGCTCAGATGCCTTTCCTGCTCCACGCCGCGGCCGTTATCTCCTCTGTCGCCACGAGCCGGAGCCAGGCCAGAGCAGCTCATTAAAGTGACAGACTGTGCTCAGGCTGGAGGAGGTGAGGGGGAGCAGACAGTGGAGAGTGCAATGAGAAGTTCTCTGTGCCTGGTGTTCACAAAGAGGAGGAGATACTACAAGACGCGAGGGATGTCACGATATCACATTTTTGAGTTACGATTATTGAGGGGATAAATATTGTGATTTTAAGATTATGCATGATTATTAAAGAGGGAGTATTTTACTGCTATAGGCTATAAGTGCTGACTAATAACATATTTAGATCACCGTGTTGCCTTTTATTTTTGTTGTGAGTTTATAACAACGTATTGATAAATGTTTAATAATGTTCAATAAATTTCGTTTTGAGTCCTCCCTCCCTTTGCTCTCTGTGCTAAGTCACTTCTCTTTCAGAGCACTATCACAACACTAATGAAAGTACTGCACATCGCATCAGATTTGATTTTGAAGTTGTTGTGCACGGTTTTGCATCATGTTTTTATACATTTATGGAGAGTTATTGCATGGGAGCATGGATGGTGTAGACTTGTGGGCTGAGCATTGAATAGAATTTTCCAGATAACCATAAGAAGGGTTGTAAAAGCCAAAAGTAAATTCTGTCAACAGAACAAAAAGTTGTAGGACTGAAGACATTTTGCTGCTCATCTAAACCGCTTCTTCAGTTCTGGTCAGTTTGCTGGTGGACACTGCCTTATATCTGAAGGGAGGAGCTAACTAAACAGATTTTGTTTACAGTTTCTGTTTGTAGGCTAGGTCTGTTGAGCTACACTAAGTGTGCACTGTGCCTGAGACATACTTAGCATATTCATACACCCTTTAGTGGGTGTTTTTCACACCCATTGTCAACCTGGCTAGCTCTATTGTTCTGTTTCCTTCGTTGGCTTTAGGTCTGAGGATGGAGTTATATATGGGAGAAAGATTATGTCTATGTCATTTCTGTTCAAGGAAGGACTGTCTTTCCTAATAAAAATTGCTTCTTTAACTCCCTCTCAAAGCATTTCTTTTCTCTGTCTAAGATCTAAGGTCATAAGAACAGTTTGATAAGGCCCTGAGTAAGATCGCTAAATTACTTAAGCATGCACGGATGACATCCAAAACCTCTTCGGGCATGTTTTTGATGAGGGAACAATGTTTTAAGATAGTAGAAAGCTCCAAAAAGTCTGTATTGCATTATACCCCTCTTTAAAGTTGGTTTTACATAATATGTCTTTAAAAACATGCAGGACCTAAATAAATAACAACTTGCTAATATTAGGATAAATTAGACAGATTCATATGAGCGAATCAAGCAAAACTCAACTCCAGCTACAATTTTACTGTCAGTGTAAACCAAGTATTTGCAATATGGAGAGCAGAAGTGACATCAAGACTTTACTTAAAAATGACTGTATTTATATGAATATTCGATTGTTCTTTCAGGAGCCAATGAGAAGGCTGAAATGTCTGTCAGCACACCGTCCACACGGCCGCTCAAACACAATAATAGGCTCTGCTGGTTACCATGGCACACACTGAGCCGCGCTACAATTAGCCTGACATTCCTCACATAATCAGATACAGCGACAACACTGTACGCTCAATGCTCTGCTGTAAAAGGGCTGGCATAGGAACAAGGCCACACAGCAACTGGACCGATAAGACAAAGGATTGATTTATGGACCTTTTATAATGTAATTTTTTCAACAAAATATACCTTAAGTTAGGTTTGTGAAAAACAAACTCAGATACTAGCCAGTACTCATAATAATACTGAAACTAGAAGGTATAGTTAATTTAAGAACATGTGCAGAAATAGGACACTTTTCCTAAATAGACTTTTATCCATACCAGAAGTAATATTAGACCACGTAATAATATTAACGTAACTAATATTTTGTGTTGAAAATTGCAGTCCATTATCTAAAAAAAAAAAAAAAAAAAAAAAAGGTTATTACTATATTAATAACATATAGAAATTGGAAGTATCAAGCCTTTTTCTTAGTTTCAAAATACAGTTTGACATTTATTTTTAATTTTCTTCCAAAATGGCAGAGCATTATAACTTTATTATGATTTTAGCTGATATGGGTTGTTCTCATGGTTCCCGAATGACAACTTTATAAAAGGAAATAAATTGTTATTAGAACATATTTGTACATGTTTATATTTTTTACTATTCTGGAGGCTATGTGAAAAACCTCCAAATGAAGCTCAGACAAAAGGTAGGTATAAATAAGTATTTTCTTTCTTTCTAACCCAATGAGAGCACTTAGACTCTCGTTTTCATGGGCGTCATGTCCAAAAAAAGTTCAAAGAAGTACATTTTGCAAAATATGTACCTCTACATAATAACTTATTCTATTAGATCATCAGATTAATGGACCTTTAAATTGAAGATTATACCAGTGTGTGTCGGAGCGTCTGGAGGATCAAAGATACAAACACTGAGTAAAAAGGCTAACAGAGTTTATTACAATCAAGACAGTGTGAATGCTCGTTGGAGGAGCTGGTAGTAGGAAGCTGGGTGAGAGGCGGAGGTGCAAGGTAGGTCCAAGAAACGGGAAAAAAACAACTTTGAGTACTTGAAACATAATCAAAAAAACAGACTGAGCCAAGCAGAACTGTACCACAGAGCATATACTGTAGCATCACTTGGCGATCTGGCTGCGTGTGTGACAATGAGCTGGCTCTCTGTACTCCAGAGGTTGTAGCCCCGATTGCTGATCAGCTGCAGGTGAGTAGTGGGTGGAGCCAGAATCTCCGCCCAGTTCCCGGCACAGACACAGACGGGAGGGCGGGAAGACAGCACAGAAAACACCCGAAGTCTGACAGTGTGCATTGTTCAGCATAGTGAGAATATGAGTATGATGCAGGAATCAAATACAAAACCATATGGCTATGTCGTAATGGGGTGTGAAGCGGACCAAAAGTACAGACTAGGAGCGGTTTAACAGTGTTTATTTTACAATAGTGAAAAGTACGATCAATAGGGATGGGCAAAATGAGGTCTCATGAGATGATGAGACCTCACAGCCAAGTGATTTAAAATGTGATTCAGTAATGAGATCTCACTTTGCTGCCACCTGCTGTTACTTTGCACACATTACAACCAAATTGTGCCGCGTTTTTAGTCTACATTATTTCAACTAACACATTGGTTATTTGTAAAGGCCTGTATAAAAAAAATAAAATATGTCACACAAATATCTCTTTCACTGATTTTTATTTAGAAATAAATTTTTTTCCAGGGTTTAGGGCTGAGGCGGTTCCTTTTTTTTGAAAAAAGAATGTCTCCAGCCTTGGAGAATACTCTCTCACATGGGACTGAGGATGCCGGGGAGCACAGGAAACTTTTGGCCAGTTTATAAAGGGTCGGGTACAACATTTTTGTTTTGGTCCAGTACATTAGTGGGTCTTCATTTCGTGGAATGTTAACCTCAGCTAGATACCGGTCGACTTCAATTGTGGCATCTGCCACAAAGCTGTTGGTGCTTCTGCTGTTGCGTATATTAGAATCCAGCACATGCCAAATGTCATCTAAAAAACAGAAACAGTTAAGATCTATGTTGCAAAAAAACAAAACAAAAAAAAAATCATACAAATTATTGAAACACACTCACTTGTGTAATTACTCTGAGCGATTGTTGTAATAGGCTTTTGAATAAATATGTAGCTTTTGAGCTTTGGTCTTTTTCTATTTTATGAGATTGTTATGAAAGCCATTAATTTATTTCATTCACACCTTGTTATGGCCGGACACTACAAAGTGTTCCCACATCGGGGAGGATTTCCTTCTTGAAGGCTCCATCTGTAAACTGATTTGATTTATTGGGACACTAAATTGTATTGAAAATAGCAAGGTGCTCGTCTCAAGAGTGCCAGAGTTCAATATGTGAGTTGTAACAAAAAACACTTTAGTCCAACCCAGATCCCAAGTGCACTTTGAAAATTTAAACATGGATTATTGCTTACGTCACAAGGCAATCAAGACCGTTCTTGTGTCTACTGACAGAATTATACCACTAACTCGCTGACTCTTTAACTCGCTGACTCTCTAACTCGCTGACTCTCTGACTCTCTGACTCTCTGAATCGCTGACTCTCTGACTCTCTGACTCTCTAACTCCTACAAACGCCGACAACACCACAAGTGCCGCCGCAAATTCAAAGCGCTTATAAACGCTGGAGGTGGGTGAACCACTCTGACGTCACCACCTCTGAACGAGATCTCATCACGTGACTGCCTTGTTCATGATGCACGCCTCATTTTGAGATCTCACTGGGAACGCCCATTTTTGTTCGGTGCAGACCTCGAGATCTCATTTCATTTCGCCCATCCCTAACGATCAAACGGGCAGGGGCATGAGGTGCGCAGGACCAGGAGACGAGGAGCCAGGACACAGGAGCGGGACGTGGAGCCAGGACGAGGTGCAGGTAGGTCAGTGGAGCGGGAGCCGTGAGCAGAGTGCAGGTAACAGTGCAGTGAAGTCAAGACAAGGCAGGACTGTACCAGGAAGACGAGGCGGGAGGCAGGAGTGAAGCCAGAGGCACAGGAGCTGAGTAATCCGAAAGCAGGAGTCTGCAGGAGCATCAAAAATCCAGTAAGTACAAGAAAAGGTAAGTAACAATCAAAAAGGTAGCGCAGGAGCATTCACGTTTGTCACGCGGACGGACTTGCACCGAGTGACTGGAGCCGGTCCCATTTATTCGCCCCAGGTGGTGCTGATCAGTGCTGACGAGCTGCAGGTGCGAGGAGGCGGGACCAGAGCTCCGCCCAGCTCCGGAGTCAGACAGGAGAGGGAGGGGGTGAGGAGGACACACCTCCTACAAAGGACAGCATGACTTTTTGAGTAAAAAAAAGTAGGGCTAATTTGGGGGGGAAAAAAAAAATCTAATTGGCATTTGGGATTTATGTTTTGATAAAAGGATTCTGTTCAAAGTTCACATTTTAAACACTTACAAAAATATAAATCGACAAACTAATAAGAAGAAGAAACCCATTTCAGAACATGTTTGTACAGATCTAAACTACAAGGTTAACCGTGTTTATGCAGAAAGTAGTTTGGGTGAGAGTAGCCTAGTTGGTAGAGTGTTTGTCCACTGATCTGAAGAATGGCAGTTTGAATCACACTCTCGACCTAAATATTATTGGTTGAGCGGTTTGATCCATAGCTTGGCGGTGCAATTCCAGTTGCTACAGATGAATGCTGTCGTTGTGTCCTTGGGCAAGACACTTAACCCGCCTCGCCCCGTGTCTGCGTACACTGGTGTATGAATGTGTGAGTGGTTCCTTCATGTAAAGTGCTTTGAGTGACTTAAAGGTGGAAAAGTGCTATAATAAAACATGAACATTTACCATAGATTAAGACAGAATATTTGGTTATTTGTGGAAGAAATTATGGTCCTTCAAAAATGTGATTGCCATTAAAAAAACTGCTACTATCAATTTTATTAAACATTATATCTACTATTACAACTTCCCCAGAACCTCATTGTAAAAACACTCAAGTAGAAACATGTACATTCTCTACATTTCCTGAAATATTCCCGCATTCCCGCACAGTACTGCTTAATGTCCGACCCGGCACGTATCATTACAACCACGGATACGACCGGAATACTAATCACAGGAGCACTACCTCGCAGCGTAGAAAAATACAGATGCCTCTCTAAGTGCCTTTTGGGATCATTTACCCACCATTACGATGCGGCGGAGTGGATAAAAACTGACACCGGCCCAATCCCTCATCCTGCAAAAAAACATGATGTGGAACAGGTTGTTTTAAATGGCACCCATGATGCTTTTCACTGTCACATCATAACATCATTTTAGAGCCCGCTGCAGAGAACACCGGCGCTGGAGGGACCATAAATTACCGGGCCGTGTCTGCTTGCATTTCCTGCTCCCTTGTATCCAATAACGGGCTGTCGGACGTCGTTTGTCTAATAAATCTTTATAGCTTGTTAAAAGTCACAAGGGGAGCCGCGGTTGATGGACAGAGAGTTTTATCAACTGCTAAGTGCATTCAGGGCGGCGATTGATAGAAGAGGCTTAAAGGGCCTGTACCTGATTTTCATTTTTTTCCCCACATGTACTTGAGCAAAGTTTGTCTTGCCCCAGAACAGGTATATTGTATAAGCAGGTCAAAAAAAAATCCACTGTGTATGTCAGGGGAGAGCCACAACACAAAATGGTTGCACTCAAAGGGCCAGAGTACTGTACAAATGTACCACAAATGTAAAAACTACTGTAACTACAAAGGGCCAGATTGTACCTGTAAGACAGTGTAAATGTAACCAAATGTAATGTAAATAAAATGTAACTACTTAATCTTGTTATTTAACCATTTCTATATGTATTACTGAAGTTACAAATATTGCATATGGATTTATAGATAAATATATCTATTTGTAAATAAATAGACATGACAAAATGGCTGTGTAACTTTGTATCTCCTGATAAACTGATATTTTAAGATAGTCATACCTTTTAATTTACCTTGTTGTGGGTCACATAAAATGGTGTGGCGGGCTGTCCCCTCGGGCCTTGAGTGTGACACATGTGGTGTATGGTCTGCATATAATTAAAGGTGTTTTACTGTCTGATAATCAGAAGTGCGTGGCTCAAGATCTCTTTTGAAATACCACTGAAACAAATAAAGAACAATGGACTTTATTCGTGAAACATTCGTACAGACATTTGTGGCATTCACAAAATGTTTTTTTTACTTGAAAATGTTCTTCTACAAGAATAAATCCTACAGTCAGGACCGCACTGACTGCATACAGGCTGCAGTAACAGCCTCAATCTGTCCCAGCTCCAGTGCCGTCCATATGAGCCACTCTTAACGCCCTGGCCCTGGTACTGGACTCAACACCGTGCACCCCCAGTACCTCCCCATGACCAGAGCAAACCCCCCCCCTACCTCCATTTATCATGACTGCACTACTAACACAAAGCATGATAAATGCGATGGAAGTCCTCGCTTATTTCAGTTCAAGTTGGTGAGTTAAATATTTCCCCATTGAACATTTTTATCACCAGTGAAGCGGTAAAACACTGATAGTCACACTCTACCTGGCTTCCTCGTTCACTCCCTCCCTCACGCTTTCACATGCAACAATGCCAACCTCGTGTGGGCCATATATGGAAGTTTAGATTGTTACTTAATTAGTTTCTTACTAAATACATATTCAGTTTTCTATAAATGTATATGAGTGTCATGGTGTTCTTATCTGGATGTTGGTGAATTAGGCACAGCTGTTATTTAAGAAGAAATATGGCTCTTTAACTTGTTGTGAATTCGGAGTACAGTTCTCTGAGCATCTTCTTAAAGTGAAAGTTACACATTTTTTTTAAGAAACCGTTCATGAATGAGGCCCAGTGTTTCATATATGGAGTAAAACTGTGTCGAGTGCTTTTAGGGTCAAAAAGACAAAGAGCCAGAGAGTACATTAATAAGAGAGACACTGACACTGTCCCTGCTACACTCACACTCAAAGGTCACTGTGTCCACAGCACTTAGAGCTAACAGCAAAATGAGAAACTCCCCTCTTAGCTTAACTCCACTGCCCTGGTCGGAGGAGCGGGCTGTACACGTCTATATTTAGGAAGCCCATAGTTTATAAATGAAGCTCTGTGTTCTACATTTAAAAGCTTTGACTTAATCTACTCACCGTTACTGAGTTAGACAGTAGTGTACTTTTTACAATGGGCCTTTGAAACCAATGTTTAAAAAGGGTCATGCTCTCTAAAGGGTGTTAGAAGCCAGCAAAAGTAACTTATTTTGTCTAAACATACCACTAGAATCTTAGTAATTTGGACATTACTCTTTAAAAGTACTTAAAGTCCCTGTACTTGATTTTTTTCCATGTTTTTGAGCAAAATTTGTCTTGCCCCAGTACAGATATATTATATAAGCAGCTTTGGAGGTAAAAATTAGTCTGCTGTGTTCTTTCTGCATCTAATTATAAAGTGCTTTACTGTCTGAGAATCAGGAAGTGCACAATAGCATGATAGTTGTTGTTAGCATTACTGTGACGGCAACACTCCACTCTGGTCTTTGAGAGTTTTGAAAAGCTTATGAACTCATCGCGGTGAATAATTAGGATGCTCGTAATGAATAAGGTACATGAGGAATAACTTTGGACCACTATAAACTTGAAAATTAATGAGTTTTAACATATTTTAAGATAGTAAAAAAACAGATACAGCTCCCTTAAAGAGCCTGTATTATGTATTTTGGTAAGACAAGTAATTCTTAGGTAGAATTACAATAAGTAGAGTGAAGTAGATTACCCCTGATCTTTGTCAGTCATGACTTGAAGTTTGAAAAAGCCCCAGCAGATGGCAAACAGACTGTACGTGCTGGAAGAATGAAACCAAACCAATTGTATAAAGGTGCTATTGATCAGTCTGGTGTCTGGACATATAAAAGCTGACAGGCATTTTGAGCTCTAGAGTAAATATGTTTTATTACTAAAATATGTCCTATTTTACTCTTATAAGCTTTATAATATTACCTCATAAAAAAATAGCTGGAGTTGTGTTTAGTTTCATTCGCACATGTTTGAGTAGCCCTGTATTATTAGTCTGTCTACATTTGTTTGTCAAATTAACAGCTACCTTTTACCATTTGTTTAGCAGAAATGGTCAATTCCAGGGCTGAAATGATGATAGTGAAGGTGTGTGGAGTTTAAAAAACACAGTGGAGCCTGTCCTGTATTACATGACATCACAAGGTGGGATAGAGCGTCTTTCTGTTTGAGAGAACAGGATGTGTGTGTTAAATATATGAATGAAACAAAAACACAACTCCAAGTATGTGTTTGAGGAGGAAACAACATTGTAAAATAGATCAGTAAAGAGCATAATATGAGGCTTTAAAACTAACACAGCCCCATGTTTGTTTTTGAGGGATGGAACATTAAAACATGATTAAAGAGCTGAGAAATATTTTTGCGCCATGTAACACACTACCTAAAGCATGTTATAATGAATTAATCCATTCACCTACCAGGGCTGGCCACACCTATACGCAGACTAAGTAGCTGCTTAGGGCCCCAAGGCCACCAGAGGGCCCCCAAGAGCCCAACCATTTATATTAAAAATAATATTTGTAAAGTTTTTTCTGAAAAACTAAATGGCACTCGGGGTGTTTATACTAGTCTAAAACGATTAGATGTGTTTTATTTCCAGTAACTAGATATGTTCTGCCTACATTTGTTTTTTTTGAATCAGGCAGTGTGTGGACAGCTACATGTTCACACCTGTGTGAAGGACCCCTCCCCTCCAGGTGCACAAATGGGTGAGCTGAGGCAGCAGAGGGGACATTTTAAATGAGTGTTTTACCAAACTAAAAGACTAAAAGTTAATGAAGTTCAGTTTAACTAAAGTTTGGGACAATGTATGAAAAGCCCAGAGGAAGATCGTGTTTGGGACAAGACTTTTCAGAGAAGATTCGAAATATGTCACCACTTTACACTATTGGACCTGCAGATGAAACAGAGACTGGACATGTATGATTCTGCAGACAGGACACACCTCAGAGGGACAGAGGACAGACAGGACACACCTCAGAGCGGCAGAGGACAGACAGGACACACCTCAGAGGGGACAGAGGACACCAGGTGAGTCCGTTTATCACACTGGCTGTTTTTGGTTGTGGATTGTCCATTTGTGTTGTAAGTCATTTAGATAAGCACCCTGGCTAATATTTCCCACTTCCTCTTTGCTTCCTCCCAGCTAACTGCTAACGAGCTAACGTGCCACTGTTAGCATGACAGTGACTGTTAATTTTACCTTGGTCACACTTTCACATATATGTAGGTCTTTTTAAAGCTCTGAATTTGCTCTGTTCAGCTGCTAAATGTGTTTGTCAATTATAATAAGTTACAATGCAAGATCAGGCAAATAACCACCAGCGCCACTTAGAGCAACTTTAGCATGCTACTATTGTAAACACAAGCACTGTGCTGATATCCTCTGAACTATAAAAACCTTTAGAGTCCTAAATATTTGTATATTTCATGTGACAGTCACATATGATCACAGATGAGCTTAATGTGCAGAACAGTGAATGTGCAGCTTTATGTCCAGAGCTCTGCTCTGTGGAGAGATGAGCTGTGAGTCAAACAAGAGACAGCACAGCTACAGTGGTATCGGCTCTTGATATCGACAGCCCATTGACGAGTACGAGTACAGGCATTCGATACTGATACCGGTATCTGTGCATCCTACTCATTAAAATGCGCATTTGGGCGAAATCTGGCATCCAAAGCCTGACTATATACAAAAATTATGTGATCCTTAAATCCCCTCTTATTCAATGTTCAGCCCAAATGATCTGATGATTATACTGTAAATCTGATGTTATGTCCAGGCTGTTTCTCTTATGCAACTCTTAACTTGGATCACTACTTTGTATTTCTTGAATGATATGATTTTGAAGTTAGTGTACACTTAAGTACATTGCTTGGCTACTCTATCCAACCCTGCATTTTATGACAAAGAATTGATAAATGTAAGCCCACTTTAGTCAACCGAAACACATTAAAAAATGCACCAAAAAACAAGAAGAAAATGTCCAGAATTTTAAAATCTCTTTGGCAGACCCCCCTTCCTTACATGTTTTTATACTGTTATACTTGTAGTTAATACTGTTGTGAGCCTCTAGAATTTGCATCTTTTTATAAGTGGTTGTGATGATGTCTAAATGTTTTCAAATATGAAATATGTGGCACTGAGGTGACAAGGGCCCCCAAGGGCAAACTCAGCTTAGGGCCTCCTAAAGTCTAGGGCCGGCCCTGTCACCTACTATTGTAGCCTAGAGTTGCATTGAAAATCAGATAATAACTAATACTAAAACTAGGATAGAAGCTAGATAATCTTAAATATCAAAACTAAAAAGCTCTCTACTACAAGACCACACATGAATTCCGTCATGAACATAAAGAAAGTACTATTTTATTATGTTGAAAATGACTGTATTGTGTAAAGAGCATTTTTTAAAATCATTGTGATATCAAAATTGTTAGCAGATTCCGTAGTATTGAAATAGAGTTGGGCGGACTTTATAAAACTGTCAAAAGTCTTTCAAATCATGACACTGTAGTCTTTATTCATTCCCTCCACACTCGGTGGAGGTAAGCTCTATTGTAGCCACAGCTGCCCTGGGGTAGACTGACAGAAGCGAGGATGCTGATCTACGCCATCCAACTACAAACAAAACACAAAGCACACACCACATTCAGACTAGACAATGTGCGTGAAGTGTCTTGTCTAAGGACACAACAACAGAACTCAGAGCGGGAATCGATCCTCTGACCTGAGTCTTACAAGATAAACTTTATGGAGTTCAGAACTGAGATCTCACAAAAAGCAAAGTCATTTTAGAAGCGCAATGTAACTGAACAGAAACACTTAGAAATAAAGGGTAAAATTGGCCCAACAAACCAAATTGCGAACAAAACACACACAACTGTTGTACCACTAAGCTCCATTGTCAGAAGCATGTCTATTCTAAAGCTTATATTTGTGCATGTACTTTTAAATCCACTTTTCAAAATACTGAATGAGTTCTCCCTGGCACTTCACTATCTGCCACAATTCACTGTTCACAGTCGCTGTATCAAAAGCAGCTCTCCAAGCCCTTTGCATTGATTCCGCCATTGTCCGCTGGAGTACACTCGGTTACGTCACGCTTCGGGTAAACAGACCGCACGACGGGCCGACAGAATGGAGTCGCGATCATTTGCGCGCACCTGTGGCTCCGCTCTTCATCAGCCCATGGCGCCGGGCTCTCCAGCTGCTCCTCGTTACCCCGTCTCTGTGGAGTGCGCGTTCGCTTCTCTCAACGGAATGCAAATGGAAGAGACAAAAATGCAGGTGAAACATGGAGGCGAATTTGGAGAGGATACAGCTGAACTATAATGATGTTTTGCCGATGGGGAAAGAATATGAGCATATGTTCGATTTGGGTTTGTTTGTGCAATGTAATTTTCCCATTCACATTTTTGTCCTTGTTGTGTGGCACTGTAGCATATCTGTATTGGAAGAAAACAAACTAAAAACATGCAGCTTGAATAAACCTGGGTGTTTAAACTGAAGGTATTAACCAAAATGTTATAATGGCACAAAAAAAAATAAAAAATGCAAATCCATAAAAAACACATACTTGTCAAAGCTTGATCACATAAGCTAAGCAGGGCTGGGCCTGGGTAGTACTTGGATGGGAGACAGCTGGGAGTATCCGGTGACACAGTGTAGGCCTTTAGTCGATTAATCGGTTGACTGAGTCTTAGTTGACCAAAATTTGTATTAATAGACTAATCATTGTATTTAAATTATAAGGATTTATATTTAAGTTAGTGAGTGAGGTATCTGAGGATTTTTGTATTGTTTGGTCTTCTGTTTATATGTAAAAAGGTAGATTAAATTCAAGATAATTATAGTTTAATCTGTCTTCATATAAATACACTATACTTTATACATACATACACCCCCCAACCTGTAATAATATTCTGTGTTCTGTCAAGGTGCAGTGACAGAGCACGTCAAAACTCACATACACAAAGCGTTATCATACTGACTCATCCACAGCACACAAGTCACATATACTGACAACAGCCACATCATTATTATCATTATGTGCTCCCCATTCTTTTATTGTGGTCTGTTGAGCCGGACCGTAACATCCGGGGACTCATTTGGTTCAGTTTCCTAATACTTTTTACTGCATAATTAGTTGTTATTGCATGAACTCCCCTGCAGATATAGTCTTGTGAGTGCAGTTTGGGTCACATACATAGAGATACGCAATAGTTGTGAGCACTTTTGCCACGCCTCCTAATCGATCAGCAGGACATGCCTTTAGTCAAAAGAATTTCTTTAGTCGACTACCGTCCTACCACAGTGGGCCACCAGTAGCAAAAACTGGTGTTGTGTAATTGGACAGGACCCTTCACTGACCTTGTCTAGCCCTGGAGAACCAAAGAACCATTTTCGTCTTTGGAAAATTATGAACATTGCATTAAATTACTGCTATAAGTTCACTGAACACTGAAATATCCACTTTTTCAATTTGAACTCTTTATTCCCTAATTTAGGATCAGGGCCAAATTTTACCCGTTGGGTTTGCCAATTTATCCAAAAAGAATATAAAATGTACATCTAGACATTATGCAAGCTATTACTAAAAAGATTAAAACACAATTTTTGTTTTGGGTTGTTTTCTAGCTCAACAAAACAGCATGTGGTCAGCCATCTTGTCACCACTCTGGCTCATTTTAGTTCAATATTCATCCACTAGGTATCTCTATGCAGGGGTCAGAAGTGGCACTCTGGGCTTTTAAATTTTTTTTTTTTAAATTAAAATTTGACTTTTTTTTAAATTTTATTTTATTTTTTATTTTATTAGCAGCAATTAACTATGGCCAAATTTGACCCCATGGGTTCTCCAGGGCTAGTATGAATGTGTTGTGTGCGTGATTGTTGGTGGTGGTTGGATTTTCACAGATTGGCAGCCTCACTTCCATCAGTCTACCCCAGGACAGCTGTGGCAACAATAGTATCTTACCACCACCGAATATGGAGTGAATGAATAATGCACGGAATTGTAAAGTGAGTTCAAAAGTCTGTCTTCTAATTTCTATAAAGTAGAAAGCGACAAAATACAACAGTGATTAGAATGGCTGAATATAAAAATGAGTAAAACAATTAAAGAATAAATTATGAATAAGTAGGGTAGTTGTATCAGACTTTATATTGCTATTGTCAGTCTCCAGCCTGGAATAAAAACCTCTGTATGGTCTGGTCACCACCTCCTCATCTGCATCTCAGGCCAAACTCAGACAGAGCCGTCCAGTCGGGTTTGTTTATTTCAGAGACGCATGGGAAATGGATGAGCTCATTCGTCAGCTTCTTTCATTTTAGATTAACAACCATTCGCGCTTATTCCCTTGTTGATTCTACAGAGGACTCAAATGAAATGAACGGACCACGTGTTTCTCTGATTGGCTAATCCGCCTGTCAATTCCTCCCATCTGAGCTCTTGGAGATAAGACCAGGGTCCAGACTCCATGTCTTTGGAAAGTATAAGAAGAGCGTGTAGTCTTGGCTGGCCAGACAAGTCAATACCAGCCATGATTGGTACTGGGCTGAAAGTGAAAAACTAGCATCACCCATCACTACCAGCAAACATTCTGGTAATAAAAAAATGCATATTCAGAAGGAGAGTATTTCTGTACAGTTACACTTCATGGTATCCGTGATACAGTGATCCCTCGTTTATCGCTGGGGTTACGTTGTAAATATAACACGCAATAGTCGAAATCCGCAAAGTAGTCAGCTTTATTTTTTACAATTATAATATATGTTTTGAAGCTGTAAAACCCCTCACCACACACTTTAAACACTTTTCTCAGACAGGCATTAACATTTTCTTACATTTCTCTCTGTTTAATTAATAGTGACTCACGTGTATTTCGCAGTTCCTCTGACCGTGCCTCTTCACGATATAGTGAGGGACCACTGTACTGTTACTTCCTAAACTCAAATACTTTACCATATTTGATCATTCAATTTAGGCTTCAAACTGCACAGAATTTGTGAGAAAAACAGAAAACAGTTCTTGTGGTGTGAGCATGTCCGATTGTTCTCTTTAATCAGTGCTAACTAAATGCAGAACAAGCATTGTAACAAACATAACGTTGTTTTAATCCTGTTAACTTTTTACACTACAACGTGTTATTTGATGTAAAAGTATTCCAAGTATTCAGAAAGCAGTACTCTGATTTGTAATGTGTTCTGATACATGATTCAAATACATTTTAATGCAGGTATTCAGTCTTATGTAACTCAATCTATTTTCAAAGTACTCTTCCCATCACTGATGAATATAAATAGGAAGAGAACTATACAAATAATGTCTGTGTGAAACAGCAGGTCAATGAAAACCCTCTGAACCAGCAGAAACAAAAACAAACATGGTGCCATTGAAAAAAATGAACAGCAAGGCTTTGTGACGCAGAATTCTGTCATTATACCAACATATTTCCAGAGGCTATAGTGGTATCTAAACATTCATTTGGTACAGATTGCAATCAGGCGGGGTTTAGTTTGACCTCATTACCTGTCCAATCATGGTAATTTATAGATGTTGTATCCACTGGACCAGGAGTATGATACCATTTCAGATGGAACAGAACTGAGCTGCCCTAGGGCTGATTGACAAGACTTGTCTGGAAATCTGCACCAATTTAATCCAAAACCTAATGACAATTTGAAGTGTTTTGGGTCTTTTAGAGTTTTTCTTTGCCAAAAGGGGTCTAAGGACAGGGTATGTTGTGGGACAGTTATCCACTTCCTTGTTTCATGTTGGTTAATCTGCTTGTCTGTTATTGACCATTGACTGTTTCACTGTGTGATTTTCTAACTTCTGTTGGTTACATCAATCTTGTTAAGCCCTAAGAGGCAACTGCTGTTGGGATTTTGGGCTTTACAAAAATAAACTGAATTGAATTGAAGCAGTCCAAACTTATTCCTTACTTTTCTAATGCCTTCCTAGAATCCCAATCATATATCACAATGAGTTTACAAGCACAGCCAAACGCCAGAGTGGAGTTTGGCCGCCACGGCAATTGTGCAATAATTCTTAACAATCAGTATTTATAAGCATCGAGTAGCCTGTAAGTGCAGTCAATAAAATATATTTAAAAACAGCTTTCTCATTCCAAATTTAAATAAAACTATTTTGAGAAATAGTTTTGTTGTATATGTTACAAAACATTCTCAAAACAATATTAGGTCAACTGGATTTTGTTCTTTGTACAAATGAATTTGCATAGAAATGTCCAAAACATTCTTTCACTCTCTTTCACCACCAACATAGTCAGCAATCACTGCATACAAGCAAAACTAGTTACGGGTGCAACACATTCATTCTCTGCAGCAATCCGTGACTTCAGTATGCCGGTAAGTGAAAGAAAAAGGCACTCGCACTCTCTCTTGCTCCGCCGTGCCGTAGCATATCATTAAATAAGCGATTGCTGATTGTGTGAGCCAGAATAAAAAAAATAAAAAATAAAAAAAAAACTTTCCATCTGGCAGAGGTAGGAGCCTGATAATGAAGGCAACAACAGTGCAAGGGAAGAGCCCCTCAATGAGCTTTAATGAAGTCTGGAGGCAGGAGACTTTTTGACTTGCGAAGCCGAAGCGCGCCTTTTCTAAGGTCTAGCCATGCCGAACGCCTGTAATCCCCCTCCCTCTGCAGCACGCCACACGCACTAACATTAATGTTTCTTTGTGAAGAGCTGGAGAGGAGTGGAGAGGGATGGGTGGTAAGCTGTAATCCCAATGCTGCGAAAGTCATCAGGAATTCTATCGTTTTCAAGTTCCCTGAAACTTTAGAGTGAGTATTCTGAATCAGTGTAATTAAGCTGTAAGAAAATGTCTGGAAACGGGTGGGGGTAGAGTAGGGGGTTAAGTGTTTGCCAGTGAACTTAAAGGTTGGCCGTCAGTGGGTGTAAGGGTAACGCGATTATATTGTTTTGAAGTTGCCAGGATTTTTTAAAGTTTCGCTACTTGCTTGTTTCCATAGAGAGGTACTAGTTTTCCATAAATAAAAAATATACCTACAGTTGCATTTAGCCTCATTTGCACTTACAAGGTTTTACAAGGTCCTCTCCATCTGCGCCTGCCCATTTGAATTTACCCAGGATTGTGACATCAAAGGCAGAAACCTTTTTAAAACAGATTTTAAATTCATCTATCATCCACAGACGTGTTCTGAGTATTTCTGCAGTCAAATTGCTGTCATTACAACTGTGTGCATGTTGCCTATTGGCTAGCATTAGTTTCAGATCATGGTAATTCCCTCTGCTGTCAGTAGATGTAGCGCTAACACCAGATCCCAGGGAGCACTGCTGCTGGAGAGTAATGTTTAGCCATTTAGCCTTTTGGAGCTTTCTACCATGTTATAACGTTTTCTCATCAAAAACATGCCTGAAGTACTTTTACATGTCATGCATGGATGTTTCAGTAATCTAGCAATCTCTCCCAGGCCCTATTTGAACCCTTCGTATGGTTAGCTGTATGATTGTATTCAAGACTCAACTCAAACCTAAGTCACCCAGTCATTTTTTCCTAATTATTCAAAAGCATGATATGGACAATATACTAATAATATGTGTCCTTTAAAATTATGTTTTTATGGAGACATCTTGAAAAGTGCAGTGCAATATGGCAAATTATATTATTTACAGGTTAAAGAGGGGTATTTTACTTTTATGGGGTATTAACAGTTAACACATAACATTTAGATCACCGTGTTACATTTTATTGTTTTGCAAATGCTATATTCGCAGAAAACAATGCATTAATGTGCATTAAGTTGTAGTTGTGTTTGTGACGCTGTCACAGCAGAATCAATGTGCATCCCTCTAATGAAACCACTGCACATCGCATCAGGTTTGTCAAGTTGTTGCGTACAGTTTTGTATCATGCTTTTGTATATTGATGGAGAATTGTTGTGTGGGAGCATGGGTGATGCAGGCTTGTGGGCTGAGCATTGGACAGAATATTACAGCTAACTGTAAAGAGGGTTCAAATCGGCCCCCTTCTTTAAGCATTTTGTTGCAGTGGACAGCTGAGAAGTGTAATGAAAAAAGCAACTGTTCAAACATGAAGAAATTGTAATTATTTAACACTTAAGTCTTGATACTTTATTTAACAGTAATGATTGCAGTTAAGGCTAATAAAAAAAACAACATTGAGAATAAGCCTGGCTACACTTTAAAATCACTGCTCCAGCAATTCAACAGTGTGAGTTTGAGCATGTCGCCAAGCAGAGGAATACAATGTTAAATATTTTGATTACTTTACTATTGAGGTTCTTGCTGCTTTTCACCTTGAACTAGAAAAAAATTAATACTGTTTGAAAATGTCTAAATAAAATTCAACATAATATTTCCTCTTGCATGTGGCCTCTGCTATAAAATAAATTTTTCATACATTTTAATTATAAAGAATATTGTGCTTCTGTCTGCTATATAGTTCTAATCTGTCACATTCTTTTTGCCATTATGTTACATTTTGGACATTTCAAAATGCATTTTCAAATGACTTGATGAAAGAGACAAGTCTGCAAACTTATGGAATATAAAACTGCAAAGCCCAAAGAGCCGATTCCTGCCAGCCTCTTCACGGTACGTTGTTGTAATCGTCATCACAACAAAGTGGTGCATGCTGTCAGCCCGTCTGATGAATAGCTGCTGATCATACTAGCAAATAGCATGATCAGCAGCTATCCATTTTTTTCCATTTACGCTTAAATGCTATGCTACACAACACTGCCGAATTCTGCGTGTATCACCGATTAAGCAAATAAAACTGGAGAACTAAGTAATAACAGAGCAGTGGACGTGTACCTGTGGCGGTGAACACGGGAATAGACTGAGCAATGACGTCTTCAATACAGGAGAATAAAGATTACACACTTGGAGAGGTTAAATGAGAAGGCGAAACAGTCATAACATGGCTAAAAGCTCTGAAAAAGTCGACTTTGCTAGAGACAATTGTAGCTTATTGCGCAATGAACTGACTCGACTATATCTTTATAGGTCAACTGTAGATGAATTGATAGGAACCAGGCGAGGTGGACATTCATTCGCCTATCTGACAAATACAATATAACCCATTGTGCCCACCTGTTCTTTGTCCAGAGCCGTCCAGAAAACCACAGTAACTTTATTGCAGATAAATTGCTCGGTGGCCGCAGCACTGGCCTCTCTGCCCCCGGGCTGTGCCGACACAAAGGCTCTGTGCTAACTGTAGGGGGTCAGGGTGGAATTGCCTCAGCCTGTCGGAGCAGATGTGGAGGGCACCTGCCAAACACCAGCCAGCACTTTCATTTAGAGCCAAAATGGAGTCCGGGCCTTGTCCCACAGTCTGTAATGAACCAGTACTAACGTCAGCAAGAGCTATTTCAAAGTACTAAAGGAGCTGTACCTGATTTTGACAGTCTAAAAAACATGAAAAACAGAACTAGTTTTTCATTTCATTTCATTTATCTTCATCCAATGAGAGTTCTCAGACTCTCTTTGTATTTTTCTGTATTTGAACAGGGCGCTCCTGCCAAACAAAAATAAACAAAGCAATTAACTACATAGGTCCATTAAAAACAGTTGCAGGTGCAATTAAAAATGTATATAATCAGATTGTTAAATTGCATTAGTGGCATTAATGTTTTCCAGTTTTGGGAAGCAAAACAACCAAAAGCTTTTTTCCTATTTCAATGGTATGGTCAGTTCTTAAATGTGGACAATCATGAGATCTAGTATTAAAAGTTCCCATATCAAAGTTCAGCAAGTGAGATATTCAGGCAGTTTATCAAGCAGTTCCTTATAAATACATTTTATACAGTGTTGTTCTCTTATGGCAGATAGCTATGGCCAACGTATTTTTTCATAGTGATGGGTTTCAAAGGACACATATTATACTAAATCAACATTTTTTAGCTCTTGGATACCTTCTCCTGGTCTGTATTAACTCAAAAAGGGTCAATTTGAACCATTCAGTTGTTGCAAACCATTCAGTTGTTGCTGCTTACTCCTTTTGAGCTCCTTTGTTGCTGCTTACTCCTTTTTGTGAAAAAATGTGGATGTGCACTGTCTTGAACTCGTTTTGATATTATTATATGCCTGCTCAAATAAACAACATTCATTCATCCATTCATTCATTTTAGATACCTTTCAATTCCGGTTTAGATGCACCATTTACATTTTCAGCAATCTTACTTTTTTTTTCAATCTGTTCTCACTGGAAATCTCCATACGAGGCCAGTTCAATAACTTCTGTCTAATCGCTCTCTGAGTCCACCATCTTGCTTTTGGTTTGTAGTCCAAGCTCAACGTGATGAAGCGCGCATTGTTTCTAGGTGTTTGGTCGTATTAACCAACACGGACTGCTACACCGGCCTCCAGTCACAGAATTTTTGACAACTACTTGGATAAGTTTTATTTTTGCCCAAGAAGCTTTTTGTATGTGGGAGAGAAGTAGGAGTGGGAGTAAAAGTATGCTGCTACAAAAGTACTCTGAAAAGTATGATTTCTTAAAAAAATACTCTGCCAAATGTAACTGAGTAGATGTACTAACACGTCTAGCATTGCATACAGCAATCATCATCATGACCAAAGGTGTTTAGTCAGTCTGCAGTTTTAAGCTGGTGGGAAAAGAGATCCAAAGTCTGAGTCCAATAGAAGAAAAACTGGACTGTCCAAAAGAGTTCAGGGTTATGATGCTGGCACTACTGCATTTTTAAACCCAAACAGTTCCCTTTCCAACACAACACCACTCCATTAGACAAGTCGTAGAAATGTGCATAAATGCTTTTGTTGTTTTTTTTCCTTGGCGATTTGAATAGTCCATTGTATTTCATCCCATTTCTTTCTTTCTTTATCCGCTGCTGCATTCAAACACTAACCAATTAGCAGCTGTCCAAACCTAGCATGATTTCAATTAATGCTAAACAGTTCCGTTCGGGGAAAATAACACAATTTCAAAACATTCCCCAAAGCCCTGTCTCTCTGCTCTCCAAGAAATGTATGCAAATGGAAGCGTTTAGGTTAGGAGAGGAGGAGGACAAGGAAGAGGAGGAGGAAGATTCCCCCAAGAGTCTTAGGCAAGTCAGCTTTGGTGGTTCTTCAAAGTCTTCCTCCCTCCCTCCCTCTCTCTCACTATCTGCAGTCATTGTTGGTGGACCGTATGTAAGCTAGCTTCTCAAACGCATCGCGGATCCGGCTGGACCATGGCCTCCAGTCCTCGTCGACTTTCGTATCGATTTTTTTTGCCATTATGTTCAATGAAAGAAAATTATGGACCGCTGAGTCAATGCAAGATCGTGGTGGCTGCTACAACTTGCAGCAAATTTGAATACTGGAAAAATGTAATATTATGTATCTTAACTTTAATAATTTTAAAGGCAAGACAAGTTTATTTTTATAGCACAATTCATACACAAAGTAATTCAAACTTAATTATTTTGAAGTAACACGACTTGTGTACAATTGTTGGCTGCTCTATCCACCTCTGGTCACTGTCACCACATACTACCAATTCTTCCCCATAATTACCGCAGCATTGCTATTCACATTTCTACAAAGGTAAGCCAATGATGCAACTTGGCTGACACATGAAATGGTCTGTTTTCTATGTCCGCCGTCTGATGAAATCCCTTGCCAAGACAATACGTCCAGAATGCCAACAGTTCACCCCCCCCGACTATTCATACAGCGCGGGGTGGAGGAGCGAGCGTTCATCTCCAAGAGTACTTTTCTGTTTATGAAATTGGCCCACTTTAAATTGCCGTTTCATCATCATTACTGTCTGTGGTCCACTATATCCTCTTTCAGTGCACTATTATGCAAAGTTTTAGTCTGGCATAGTCTGGCTATTTAGATCACCATGTTACCTTTTATTGTTTTAAAAATACTATATCTGCTGAAAGCAACGTATTAACATGTTTCATAAGTTTCATTTTTTTATACTGGAAATGGACATAGCTAACATTTGAAAAATTGTCTCTCTCTGTAACTGCTGCAGCGAGCCTTGTTATTTTGGTGTTAAAATGTTCGTATTAACAGACTCTACATGATCCTGGTGTTTTTATTTTGCTTTTGTGTCTGGAAATCAAGAAAAGAACCTTAATAACAAACAAATCAGGTGCTTTCTTTTCCCTAGGTCAGTCCCCGCTAGCATTAGCAGCAGGTTTGATTGACATTGTTACTAAGCACCCAGGGGAAAGGGGCGTTACCCAACAGCTTTGCTCCAGATGGGCTCTTTGGTTGCTTATGGTTGTTTATAATACTCACAGGTCAGAATTATAATATTTGGCTTAAATTTGGCTCTAAATTTGCTCCTATAAATGCTAGCCTTGAGCTTCATTTACCTGGAGCTAAACGCTATGGGTGACACTCCCTTAGTCCACTTCTTTATTCAGTCTATGCTCCCCATGCAAAGTCATTCCCCCTTCACAGCACTATCACAACATAATCGGCGTGCAACCCTCTAATGAAACTACTGCACATTGTATCAGGTTTGTCAAGTTGTTGTGTACAGTTTTGCATCAATCTTGTATCAGTTTATGGAGAATTGTTGTGTGGGACCATGGGTGACGTAGGCTTGTGGGCTGAGCATTGCACAGAATCATACAGCTAATCTTAAGAAGCTTCGAAGAGGGCCAGGGAGAAATTGCAAAGTTCCTGAAACATGCATGGATGACATCTAAAACCTCCTCAGCCATGTTTTGATGAAGGAACGTTGTAACATGATAGAAAGCTAAACATCTATGATACCCCCTCTTTAATTCTTTAACTGTTTCTTGACATGCATTAGTGTTTTATGTTTATAACTTAAACATACAGTGTGCATTCTTGCGTCTTTAATTCCCTTTTAAACATGCATGTCACTTTGGGATGAGTTTTTCATTTTCTAAATAATGGTAACCCTTTATAAACTACACCTCTTTTTCCAATGAGGCATTTAGGCTTTGGAGCTCCCCTCTGCTGTGTGTGACAGGAATGAACAGTGAGAATATAAAATGAATCCATTAGGCAACTTGACTGCCACCTTAATAACCCATGTTGCACTGCTGTCTGATGCTGCCGTTGTATATATTTTCTCCCTCTAAGTATTTTATTTTTAAGCATATTTTTTTTTTTTTTTACTTTGCGCATGTCCTTATTTGTATTTATTCAGTGTTTTTTATGTGCACTTTATCACCGAATTAAGTTCCTAGTCAGTGAGCTGTGCTCACTGACCATGGCAATAAAACTCTTCTGATTCTGCTGATAATAGAGCTATGCGTTTTCACTGTGAACAGTTTTTCTGCAGAATGTGCCTGGTGATGGTTTGTGGGCTTAAAAACAGTGTAAAGCTATATATCCAAACTATATAACTAACTGGTTGTTATGATCCCAAATGAGTGAGGGCTTTGTGCACAAAAACATGTCACCTGTGCTGCTTCTGTGATGATTCTTCTGTCAGTTCAGTGTAAAAATGCATAGAAATTAGAAAAAGATTTGGTTCATCCATCCGTCTTCTTCCGCTTATCCAGAATCTGGTTGCCAGGGCAGAAGTCTAAGCAGGGAGTCCAAGACTTCCCTCACCCCAGACACGCCTCCAGCTACCCCACGGTGTTCCCAGGCCAGCCAAGAGACATAGTCCCTCCAGCTTGTCCTAGGTCTTCCCTGGGACCTCTTTCCAGTTTGGTTCTTTTTAAAAACTTAGATCCGGTTCCAAACATCCACATTAAGGAACTGTTCAAAAGAGCCGACTTGTCCACAAATGTCACAGCACTAGTTTGTAGATGAAATTAGTTTTTACATTGGCTTGTGTTCATATATAAATAATATAAAAAAGAGCCAGTCTTTTGAACGGCTCCTGACATGAATAGAGCCAAAAGATTCTGATGCCATAAAAGAGCTGAATATCCCATCACTACTAAATGTAACGTGGCTCACACTAGGCTGTGTGTGAGCCAGTCTGGTGTAGCACTATGAATTGAGTTCTACATTTATCAATCTGGTGATGGGGAAATGTGCAGGAAAGCCATGACAAATACTTGAATCTGATTGGTCGAAGTATCACAACGGCCGAATAAATCGAAAAAAACTTTGTTACCCTGTCCACATAAGCACAAAGTGCTTCTCTTCTCTGCATTTTTTCCACAAAGAAAACACTGTTTTTTTGTAATTTTAGAAAGGTTTAAAAGTGAATTTATCATGGCTGCTTTAGGAAAAAAGTTTGTTGTTGACATCTAGAGTGGATTTGGAAGTACATTTCATAAATACTTGAGTCCATTAGGAGTGGGTTGGATAATATTTTCTTCCAAAGCGGGCAGCAGCAGCACTTTTTTAATAAAGGCTGGTGAATAGCTCCACAGAGACATGATGCAAACACTACTTATAATGTAGTTAATATGATAGTAATAGTACAGCACTTACCTCCAATAAATTCTGCTCTTAGTATTCAACATAACAGGAGATTGGGTTTAATACAGACTGATTTTCATAACGAATTCTAAAAAAGTACCTGCATTTATCTTTTCAACAGAGGGATTTGAGTATGTACATTTTAGGTTAAAACTTTTCAGCCATGTTACAGGGAACCTGTACAGTAAACACTATATTAAAAGGTGCTGTACCTGACTTTTATACGTATCATGGTGGAAAGAACAGAACGGGGTTTTAGTGGTCCAAAGTTATTCCTCACTTACCTTATGCATCCCAAGCACCCTAATAATTCATGGCAATGAGTTTATAAGCACAACTTTGCAGAGCAGTGACAGCAAAGCCAACAGCAACCTACCATGCTAGTTTGCACATCCTGATTATCTGACAGTAAAATATACACCTCTTTTGACCTCAACAGCGGTGTAGACAATATTTATGTACTGGGGCAAGAGACAAATTTTGGATTTGTCAAAATTACAACTACACTAAAAAAATTTCATTCTTTCAACAGTCACCTCACTTCCTGCATTATATTCAAAGTACTTCCATACTCCCCACAGCATACCTATTTGTTGTGTTGGCATTATAATTGTACACAGGGAGTACAGTAGCAGTACTTTTTGGGTCAACTACGTTCATCTGGCCCCCTGTGCGGGAGTGCTCATAAATATACGGGGAAAACAAAAGGCTAGACCAGATGTCTCTGCAGGTGCTCTCATAAACCGCCGGAGTGTATGGACATGAAAAAAATAGCCAGAGCAGTGACCTATAAGAAAA
>JAIEZT010001243.1:15141671-15394171 GCA_019594935.1 Periophthalmus modestus
GACTGCTCAGGTCCTTCTCTAGAACTAAGAAGTACTGCGTCCTGTGCTCATGTTTTATTTGGACACCATATACAACCCCCAGACTTAACCACACCAACTTACGACATTCACCAGAAAGACGTAAAAGACATGTCCTGATTACATGAGAGAACTTGATGCCAAGATAATGCTTAGAGCCGAATACTGTCCCTCTGATCTTTTGTCTTTCCAGGATCAACGCACTCGAGTCGAGTAGAAGCTTGGGTGTTTGTCAAATAATCAAATGCCAAGTTGCTGGTTCAGACGGGGGGACGCTGGGAGGCGTCTTACCAGTTGCTGCTAATCTACACCACAGATGTGAAGAATAGCGAAATGGACCAAGTGGATTGATCTATCACAGTTTAGCTGACGACAATACGAAAGAGCAGTGTCAAACTGAGTAGGCAGAGTCTAACTAACAAAGGGGGGTAAGAGGAGATCTTGCTAGTCTCAAAACGTTAAGCCAAAGACCGAGAAGGAAAAAAAACTCTCCAAAAGCTGTGAAAAGGTTCTTTACAGCCTCTAGGACTTATCCTGGGTATCATATCAATCACATTTTTTTTTTCTTATGGTGGACAATTCAACTGCAGAAAGAAAAGAGTGATAACGTGCATGTAAACAGAAGATGGCCCATTACAAGAACGTGAAAACATGAATAATGATAGCCATCACTCACATCTATCACACAACTCATGGTACGAGATGTAAAAAATGATTGCTACCAACCGAAATAAAACCGACTGTTATGTTTTGTTCCTATATGGCCTGTATCATCATCGACGTTCCAGTATTAGATAACCATTGGATTACACTGAAAGTGATTGTCCAGCAGGGTACAGTTCCAAAGGATATGTGAGGAGAAAGAAAGTAACTGACGCATTAGAAGTAAGAAGTAAGATCCGAAATTCGGGTCGGGTTCGGCCTAAAATGTCAATCATTGCTTCGGGTCGGGTCGGAGGCTCGGGCTTCCTCTCATCGCTGACTTTAAAAAAAAAATAAATATATGTTTATAAAATGTATACTAAAACGATGTGTGGATACGAAACTAAGGAATACTATGTTTTAAAATAAATATTTGGATAAACAGAGAAGGCGCTGTAATGTAATTGCTATTTACCGTTTCCGAGGGGCCCGCCCAGCGGGCCGTCGCCTTTTCTTTACAACTTAACAGCAATGTCAATTCACTTCTGCGTCACCCCACCACAAACAATATACACATCAAATGAAAGCTACGGATCTCATCTTTCCGAATATGTAAAACCATTTTCACCCTACGTTTTACACAGAAAAGCCAAAAATGCCTATTTGACTTCAACTCACCTTTGAGGCTCTGGTTCTGTCAAACATTCAACATATTTCCACAACATCGGTCCTCATTCTTTCCTGTAGAGGTCCAGAGAATATAATCCAGTCAAGAATTATGTCCACAAAATAAGTTAGATCCTCCATGTCCAATCAGCTGCAGGAAAGTGAAATCTGCTCCGTGATTTTTTTGCATTTCTTTTGTCAATTTCAGGCATAACAAACTTCAGACAGCGCCAACTTTGTTTTTCTCAGTGATAAACAAACTTGCTAGCTTCTGATTGACACCAATTTGGTTTTTGGCCAATAAGGTGGGGGTTGTGGGGCACTGGAGCCTCAGACAGCGAATCAGTGCTACAGGTGACCTGAAAGTGTACGCCCCACTCTCCCCCGTATAGAATCAACCAGTCCCACATCTCACACATTCAGTGACGTTTTCCCTCCTTACAGCCAATGAGCAGCTGAACACGAGGATGTGTTGACATGCCATGGTTTTCTGTAAAACACGGAGCAGGCCCAGTGCATAACGAAAGTAAATGAATCACGGCTTTTCGTGCGTAAAGTGTGCGTAAAATGACGCACTGTGATTTTGCAACAGTTTTGTGCGTTCTAAACACGAACGAAACGGATAAAACAAAGGCAGTAGCGCGCCGAGGACACTGTGGATGTTTGTACAGTTTATCCCGAGGCAACTCGACCCGGAGCGGTCCGTGGCAGATTCCACGGTGGAATCAGAAGTAGAGGTAAGATCTTAAGCCCGAGCCCGAGCCGGGGTCGGGCTCGGGCCTAAAATGTCAATCATTGCTTCGGGTCGGTCGGGCATCCCGGGCTCGGGCTTCTCCTCGCTGACTTTTTTTAAATAAAATATATGTTTATAAAAATGTATACTAAAACGATGTGTGGATACTAAACTAAGTGTTGTGAGATGCGTGTCTGACTCTTACGTGTTTTGGTTCGGTGCGGTGCGTGAGCGTGAGTGAGAGTGACGTGCGCGTGCATGTGTGGGCGTATGTGGTTCGAGCGGTGTTGGATGAGCCTGTAGCTGTCTTGCTGAAAGAAAGTACATGTTATTACGGTGAAATTCACTAATAAAAGTTTAAACATAAGGAATACTTGTTTTAAAATAAATCATTTGGATAAAACAGAGAAGGCGCTGTAATGTAATTGCTATTGGACTAAACAGGAGCCGCAGAGCCAGAGCTCTGCGCACGTGAACGCCGCCCTCTTAATAATCTTCCCTCCGCAAGTCCACATCTATTTTGAACCTGGTATCCCCAATATGGAGGAGCAAGAAGTTAAGGATAGAACTAAAGACAGGAGAACTGAACAGACAAAACACGCACCGGTAAGAGTGAGGTGTGTGGAAAGCTTCACATTAATTGTAGAAAATGCTACAGAAACTTGGCGTTGGCTTCGCTGAATGTGTCAATGTGGCGCTTTGCTTTCATACGAGAGCAAAAAGACTGGCACCTCGACGCTGAGCAGCATTTAAACAGCTGTACTGGCAGAATTGATGATCGTCAAACATCTTATTATCATTTGTTTCAAAAAAACGCCCCTCTCGCGCTAAGCAAATCACAGACAGTGCATGGGACTTGTTATCATAAATCACCCCCTCCTCCTCCTCTTCCAGAGTCCTCACAATAAAATATGAAAATTTCGGATTGCTTCGGGCTCGGGCCTGCAAATCAAGTTAATTGGTCGGACTCGGGTCGGGCTTTAATACCGCGGGCCGGGTCGGGTCGGGCTGGATTTTTTAGGCCGATCTTACCTCTACTGCGCATGAGGGCAGTATTGTTAGAGCCAGTTGTGCTAATCTGTTAAAATTCACAAAGCTGAATGTTCGTTCCCTAGTAACCCCGCATGCTTATGTAAAAGTAGGAACGAGGTTCCCAATATGCTATACTAACCATGGGCTCCATAGAATTGGGCCATATACCCAGGGATATGTGTGAACAATTCATGTGCCACAGAAAATGACAGGATTTGATCTGGTTACTCATATAGCGATACACACCCTTTTGCCCATTTACAATTGTACATATACGGACAAGTCTTTTGTATTTCGAAAACAATGGCACATATGTAGTTGATAGACTATACTGGCTGTGTGACAGTGCTGTTTATTTACAGTTGCCTGTTGACAGAGTGGGGTGTCTGCCCATATTCGTCTGACTGACCACACTTTTGTTATCTCTAAAAGTGAGGCGTTGTCTCCACAGAAGCAGAGAGCGCTGATTGAAAAAAATGAAGCCACATGATCCAGTATGGGGCTCTGATGTACCTGAAGATCACAAGCAATGGAGCACTGACCAGAAGGTTGTCCTAGCACTATTCCCTTCAGTAGGAGTAGGTAAGAATATGTTTGAGGCTAGAAACTCTTAATACCATTAAGGAATATTCATGAATGCCAGCATTAAAGCATGGGAGGGGAACAATGGTGAATTGTCACAGATGCGTTTAATGGTCTTACAGAACACAGGCTTGTGCTTGACTTATAACTGCGGCTCAGGGGTGTCCTCTGTACTTTTGAATGATAACCTGTTGTACATACCTGCCTGATTATACCTCTGAAGGTCACAAAATAGCTAAAGCCTTAGAGCAAATTTAACAGATACATGATACATTGCACAAGCTAAGGATAGTGCATATCAAAATTGGGATTTATTCTCTTGGATGTCCTCGGGAAGATGGTGGCAGATTCTATTGAAAATTCTAACTCCATTTATTGCCATTTTATTATCTTTCTGCTTTTTTTAAATGTGTGTTATTCCATGTATTCGAAGGCTTATCCACAAAACTGTTGGTGGGGCAGTGGAGAAATGTAATGCTCAGTGATGAACTTTAATATTTTACGCCACATGAAGGAAGACTGAATGTGAATCTGTTTTTATACCATCAAGCTAATGAAGTCATTTCAGAAAAACTGATTCAGAGATGTGATGACAGATAACAAGATTTGATTTGATTATTAATGATACACAAGGAGGGGTTATGTGTAGCTTTGAACGTGACGGGTGAAGCTTGCTATACTTTAATCGATGATAGCACAGATAATATGACTAATGTATTGATGCTCTGAAGAAGATTAGAGATGTGTTTGGACCGTTAGAAGGTTCAGGATGGTTTGCTAATGATTGGTTACGAGAAAATTTGGAGTCTTCGGAGCTGCTATAATTTGGGGTGTTTTGGGAATACTTGCAGTATTAGCCATTATGGTTTGTTTCTGTTCCATTCTGTTCTTGTGCTAAGGCTATGATATTGCAATGGGTTGGAGTGGTTATGCCATCAGATCAAACGCAGTTGAAGTAACTGCAGGACGATAGTATACGTACTGCTGAAATGAGAGAGGGTATAGATTTTGAGTTAGTTTGATAAGTACCTGACTCGACCAGACTGACCTTTGCACCAAAATTCCTGACTTTTGGTGGTGTAATTTGGGTGCAAGGGGGGACTACTTAAATCGTACATATACATATTTCACAATATATTTCATATATGTCTCAAATTTATTATATTTATTATACTATGTTTATTTTTATGCACCTTAGTATTATACGTTTATTTTTTATATTCTCAATTATGTCTTTATAAGGTTTAAGTGTTGATTGTATTTGAGCTCCAAGATACTCGTTGGCGTTTTTGTTTTTTCGGGGCATCAATGGGGATGGTCTTGGAATGGACAAAATAGACAATGAATTGGACATGAGAGGAGCTTTGAGGCAAAACAAAGCTTGATGGACAGTGAAGGCAACATGGGAGAGCTGAGAGATGCCTATGAAAGGACTTTTCGAGGGGTTTTACATAATCATATATATCTCACTATGTTATATCAGTTTTAATGTTTTTGTATTCTTGTTTTGTATTATTTATATGTTATACATGTGATGTTGATTTTAATCTTTGTCTGTATTATTCAAAATATGATTACTATGTTATACTACAATGGGATGTCTCTAATTAGCTCTAAAATAGCAT
This sequence comes from Periophthalmus modestus, assembly GCA_019594935.1. Lineage (NCBI taxonomy): Eukaryota > Metazoa > Chordata > Actinopteri > Gobiiformes > Gobiidae > Periophthalmus > Periophthalmus modestus. The sequence goes on from JAIEZT010001243.1 coordinate 15,146,970, forward strand.
GGCCGCTGCACCAGGGCCAGTGAGGAGTCTTTTTCCAGTGTAATGAATGCTGCTGCTGGTTTTCGTCCTCACCATTGAAAATGCCAAGAAATTAATTGATTGTCATAAATAACGAAACTTTAGTCTCGAAGGGGGGAATATGTAGTGTCTGGCCTACTTCAGGAGACCCTTGTTCTCCTCTCAGCTCTCAATGTATAGATGGAAAAGAGACCACCCACCACGTGTATATCCTTGAGAGATGCATGTGCAGAACATCTGGAAGTCGTAAGTATTGTCACATAGGATACATTCCAAAGAGGCATCTTATCAGAGTATAAAATATCTGAGCAATCTTTTGTTCAGGGTCTTTCTCACATTGGCTTAGAGATTACCCAGACATCTGTCTGTAATTGGCATATACTCTGTTTTTTGTAATAAATATAATTACACTAGTAGAGCTTTGTCTTTTGGATCTTTTCCTGAATACATTCCACTCTGGACCGCCAGGCTTTACAGGTGAGCTGTGGGAATTTAACCACATTTTCTTTTGTTTCTAAAGCTATAGAAATGCAGGTGAAAAGGGAAAACTCAAGTATTCACACATTTTGTGGTGAATGGTTCTTCAAGCAAAATAAAATTTGGTGTTTAAAATTCAATTAAACTGCTTATATCGGGGATTTAGTGAAGACGAGTCATTTTGACCCGGGAGGACACGGGGTGTAAACAGAATATGAAGACAACAGGAAGGCTAGGTTTCTTGTCATGAATCTTTAGCGTGCGTTTATACATTGATTCAGGAGGCTTTAAGGTTGTTTTGTTGTTTAATTATGTTTTTTTTGTTTTCTTCTTCTTCAATGTTTGATGAACCTTGGAGCGAGATGGACTGGGTGTAACCGTGCCATTACAGCAAACAAACTGTTTCAGTTCTTTGTTTAAAGTGCGGTTTAACAGCTTTTAACAGGTTTTCATGTTTTTCTAATTATGACTTGGTTTGGTGGAATAGTACTGGTGGTAAATATTTATCATAGTTTTACGTCAGATAAGTGGCAGTTTGGTATTGAAAAGAAAAGTACAAAAAACAGGAAGTAGAGGTGAGTTCTGAAGTGTAATACTTTTTACCTACAACACAGAAAGTTCTCTCACTTAAAACTGTTACAATCACCTCGGTTGTAACGAGTTGTTATTTCAGTCAACGTTGCTCTTCTATCAGCTTGAATCACTCTGCCCATTCTCCTCTGACCTCTAGCATCAACAAGGCATTTTCGCCCACAGGACTGTCGCATACTGGATGTTTTCCCTTTTCACACCATTCTTTGTAAACCCTAGAAATGGTTTGTGCGCGAAAATCCCAGTAACTGAGCAGATTGTGAAATACTCAGACCAGTCCGTCTGGCACCCACAACCATGCCACGCTCAAAATTGCTTAAATCACCTTTCTTTCCATTCTGACATTCAGTTTGGAGTTCAGGAGATTGTCTTGACCAGGACCACACCCCTAAATGCATTGAAGCAACTGGTGGATTAGATAATTGCATTAAGGAGAAATTGAACAGGTGTCCTAATAATCCTTTAGGTGAGGGTGTAACTTTTAATATACTGATACTTTGCAGCTGATGTCATCAACATTCCTTGAGGGTAAAAAGCTAACTGTAGGCACTGCTCTGTCTGAAGCCCTGTTACTCAGGTCAGACTTTAATCTGATCTTTGTTTTAACACAATTTGACCAGAAAGAGCAGATTTAGTGTGAACTACAGCAGGTGAGCTGGTTTGTGCTGTTAAACAAGTCTCTCAATAAAATAAATAAAATTACAGTCATAAATTAGCTAGCATTAGCCAACCACTTTTCAGTTAATCCCTCTTGGCCCATGAACACTTATATTAATCACAGACACCTGAAAAATTTGTTGTTTAAATCCCAGTTGTATTTTTTCTTTAGTTTTTCAGATCATCTAAAAACTGGCAGTGTTTTGCGTGTGTATCGTGTTACCTTGGTAATTGCAAAAAATTCCGCCATAGAAACTCATGAAGAACCCCCCCAGTGTTATGTCACTGCAAAGTAGCAATAACATTTGTCCTATTCAAAAAATAAAAATAAGAATTTTTAAAAATATGTTTTCATTTCCATAGTGGAAGTGAAAGTTCCTGCACTTGCCCATAAGTTCACAATCATGAATAAAGGTTAAATCTGTTATATATGCAATATGTTTTCTGAATAATATTAATGAAATATTGCATATATGTGTGTGTGTTTTGTTTGTTTTTTTTTTTGTTTTTTTTAAAGCACCTCCAACTCCACGCAAGTACATTCTCATTTTGTATTAATTTGAGAACTATACTTCCATATAACTATTATGGTATGGTATGTTTTTTATCTGGACAGGGACAGTGCACAATACATTGGCCATAAAAAACAGGAAAGATGTTTGGTGTCAGGTTAAAGCATAAATATAAATTTCCACCTGTCGTCCCTGGACAGACTGAGGTTAAGTAAGAGTAACAGTTTGGTGAAGGTGGATAAAAGACCTGTAAACCTATGGTACATAGATCAAATATAACACATCTCACCCCTCAAATACAACATTTCTAAAAACATTCAGTTCACACAAAAACATTCAGTTCACACACACACACACACACACACACACACAATTTCAGACACACACACACACACACACACACACACACACACACACAATTTCAGACATACAAATCCTTTTTCTTTCATACACATTCACTGATAGGTGCAAACTTGTTTTGATATTTGCCATTTCTTTGTCACATGTTCAAACTTTGAAAACTTGTGCATGTTATAATCTCATTTGGCTTTAACTGTTCCACTGACTCATAGAGAAAGACGAATTGGGGAGAGAGGTCCTACATTTTGGAACGCTGCTCTCTCCTCTAGAGGTCACCCTCATGAGTCGAGTTGTTTTTTTTCTGAGCTCAGTGAGACAAACCTTCTGAGTGGAGGACTAGCAATACCCATGAATAATTTTAAATAGTAGACAGATGTTTGCATATATTGCATGTCAGATTATCAAAATTTAGAACCTATATTTGGAGAGGATATGACAGTGGTGATACTGTCTGGGTTTTCTTGTCATGAGTCTTTTAGTGGACGTTTATACATCGATTCAAGAGGTTTAAGGTTGTTTTGCAAGTCTGCAACCTGTGATTATTGGTGACGAATCTAATTACATTTTTTTGTTTTCTTCTTCAATGTTTGATGAACCTTGGAGCGAGATGGACTGGGTGTAACCGTGCCATTACAGCAAACAAACTGTTTCAGTTCTTTGTTTAAAGTGCAGGTTTAACAGCTTTAACAGGTTTTTCATGTTTTTCTAATTATGACTTGGTTTGGTGGAATAGTACTGGTGTAAATATTTGTCATAGTTTTACGTCAGATAAGTGGCAGTTTGTATTGAAAAGAAAAGCACAAAAAACAGGAAGTAGAGGTGAGTTCTGAAGCGTAATACCTTTACCTACAACACAGAAAGTTCTCTCCAACTTAAAGGTATTAAAAATCACAAATGAAGCTGTGTTGCCGGTGCCTAAACCTGGCGGTACAGACACATACATGTGTTTCTCATTCTCTGTATTTTAATGATGAGCTGCAGGTGCTGGGGTTTAGGTCGTGACGATTCAGAGGAAAGGAAGGAAGACATTTTAAAAACAATAAATGCCTGTCATCTATTTTTTATTAATCTTATAACTTTTTAAATGTACTTTTAGAGAAGTTTTGTTTATAGAATTACTACATATGTCATATCTGCTGCTCATGTCTAACCATGAAGTAAAATAAAAACTTTTATAACATCTTAAATATAATTTTGTTGCTAACTATGTTTTAGTGAAATGAGTAGTCATATGTCATATTTAAACTCTGTCTGTTACTGTCTTCAAAAACATACTAACAACAAGAAGCATGCTAGTGTGCACTTCCAGATTATTGGACAATAAAACACTTTATAATTAGATTCAGAGAGAACACAGCGGACATATTTTGACCTCAAAAGCTGCTTATGCAACATATATGTAGTGGGTCAAGATAAATGCTCAGATACATGGACTGAATCGTTTTTTTTTTTACCGCCTGACGCCGTGTTGGTTCTAATTGCTGATGTAAACAAGTGTAAACTCCATTGGAAACACACACACACATACACACACACACACACACACACACACACACACACACACACACACACACACACACACACACACACACACACACACACACACATATATATTTCCCCTTACAATCAAGTCAATTAGAAAAGGTTAAAACTGATAAATCTAAAAGTAAGATTTTGTTCCTATGCACCTGTTTTGTCTTAAACAAACACACATAATTACTAATTACTAACCAGAAGCTTATATAACACTTACCTGCCCTGTTCCCATAAACACATGAAATACAAGAAGCTGACCTCTTTCACTTTTGCTTCTGTCTGTGAGGATTATAAAAGGAAACAGTTGAGCTGAGATAGTTTAGACTTCACTCATACGAGATTCAGACGACACCACAGGTAGCTTCAACATATTTGTCCTTTTTACTTTTGTTGGGTGTGATATGTTATTGATTTATTGACATTTTGCTGCGTGTAGGAAAGAAATCATGGGAGGAAAAATGGACAACACATATTTACAAAAAGGGAGAGATTCTCAATTCTCAATTATGTGAAAGCTCAGAACCTTCTGCATTCAGTCACTGAGCTGCAGATGGGTTTAGGCAGTGACCATTCAGATCAGAAAGACTCCTTTTAGGTCTAAACCAACTGGATTTCAGTGTTGAAACTGGACACCCAAATTAATGTGAGGCTCATTCTGATTGGATAATCATCTTGGGAGCGTCATGTCCAATGTTTTTTTGTAATTAAGAATAATCAGCGTTACATTTCTTATCAGTAAAAGTTGTATCTGTTCAAACATTGTTTAAAATCATTGTTCAAAACCCTGGGACATCACTGAACAGATCCATAACATGATGGTACAGCGAACAATGCACAGTAATAAACAATAATGTAAATGTGTGTAACAGTCAAACTCATTATGAGGCTTTATTTATAGGCCTTGATTGGATTTGTAAAAATCTCACACGCAGGATTATATCAGATAAACTGGTTTATGGTGAAGAGGCTAAATAGTGGTTCATATATTTTAAAACATGTTATACTAATACTGTTTGTTTGTTTTTGTTTTATCCCAACATTAAAAAATATGGTGAGTCCTTATGCATCTTATATAACTTTTAATATACTGATACTTTGCAGCTGATGTCATCACATTTCCTGGGGGTATAAAGCTAACTGTAGGCACTGCTCTGTCTGAAGCTCTGTTACTCAGGTCAGACTTTAATCTGATCTTTGTTTAACACAATTTGACCAGAAAGAGCAGATTTAGTGTGAACTACAGCAGGTGAGCTCTGGTTTGTGCTGTTAAACAAGTCTCTCACTTAAAATAAATAAAATTACAGTCACTAACTAGCATTAGCCAACCATTTTTCAGTTAATCCCTCTTGGACCATGAACACTTATATTAATCACAGACACCTGAAAATCTGTTGTTTAAATCCCTTTTGTACTTTTCTTCAGATTTCAGATAATCTCAAAACTGGCAGCGTTTGCTAATGTGTGTATCGTGTTACCATGGGAACTGCTAAAAATTCTGCCATAGTAACTCATGAGGAACCCCCCAGTTTGATGTCACTGCAAAGTATCAATAGCATGAATCTTATTTAAAAAGAAAACAAAAAACTTCTTAATCTGTTTTCATTTCCATAGTGAAAGTTCCTGCACCTGCACGTAAGTTCACAATAATGAATAAAAGTTATATCTTATGTTTTCTGTATAATATTAATGAAATATTGCATATGTATGTGTGTGTGTGTGTGTGTGTGTGTTTGTGTGCATTGGTTTTGTTTTAATGCACATCCAAGTACATTCTTACAGAGAACTATACTTACTATATAACTATTACTGATGATGAGTCTAATTGTGTTTTTTGTGTTTTCTTCTTCAGTGTTTGATAAACCTTGGAGAGAGATCGACTGGGGGTAAGCGTCATTACAGCAAACAAACTGTTTCAATTCTTTGTTTTAAGTGCATAATAAGTTTTCATGTCCTTCTAATTATTACTTGGTTTGGAGGGATAGGACCTGTGGTAAATATTAATCATAGGAAGTAACGGTGAGTTCTGAAGTGGAATACCTTTACTTACAACACAGAAAGTTCTCTCACATAAAACTGTTAGTCACAAATGAAGCTGTGTTGCCTAAACCTGCAGGTACAGACACATACATGTGTTTCTCATTCTCTGTGTATTAATGATGAGCTGCAGGTGCTGGGGTTTAGGTCGTGATGATCCAGAGGAAAGGAAGGAAGACATTTTAAAACAATAAATGCCTGTCATCTATTTTTTTATTAAACTCATAACTTTTTTAATGTACTTTTAGAAAAGTTTCATTTACATAATTACTAATTATCTCATATCTGCTGCTCACGTCTAACCATGAAATAAAATTATAAACCTCACCAAAAAAAAAAAAAAAAAGACTAGGTAAGTAGGCAAAATCTTTTATAAAATCTTAAATACAATTAAATGAACTATGTTTTAGTGAAATTTGTAGTCATATCTCATATTTAAAGGCTAACTGAATTTTACTGTCTTCAAAATCATGCTAACAACAACAAGCAGGCTAGTGTGCACTTCAGTGTCGTGTGGTGAGGTTCATGGCTGGTCAGTCACTGATGTCGTCACAATCAGATTCACAAAAATATAAACCAGGTGTTAGTACATTGGGCCCCAGGTCAGTTCATCTCCCAGTGACTTGGGGCCAGAATAAAAAAGAATTTCAAAATAAAAGTTCCAAAGACATATGAAATAGCTCTAATACAGTGGTTCTTAACCTTGTTGGAGGTACTGAACCCCACGAGTTTCATCTGCACATTCACCGAACCCTTCTTTATTGGAAAATAAAATATGAATTTTTTTCAAATTCAAGACATAGGTGAGTTTTACTGGTGCACAAAATGAGCCTTGCATTAACATCACTGTGTTCAAAGAAAAAAAATCGGTACAATGCATGAACTCACAACAAATCACATACAAACCTTTTCACAAAGACATGACCTTTTGTAATACTACCACACTGAAATAATTTTAATTTTTAACCTTATGTACTCCAATAATGAACTTATTGTATTTATGCTATTTATTATTTTTAACATTTTAACACACACCCATCACCTATTTTCCATCAGCTACAATAATGATGAATATTATTGCAAATCAGTAACTTCTGCTGTTGCCTTTGAGAGACCAGTTCAGAAATGCGGCTTCACCTTGTGCCACTCTTATGTCATTTTCACAGCAAAGTCTGTTCCGTGTCTCATGCCGTGAGAACAGTACATTGAGCGGTGCATTTGGCGAATTGAGACACGGCATTAATTCGACAAATGCACCCTTCGATGTACTGTTCAAAGTGCGGGTCGAAGTACCCACCCGCATTAAATGCACCGTTCGAACAGCGCATTTAAGTCGGGCGGGTAATTCGATAGGCACATCGAAGGGTGCATTTGTCCAATTGGGACACGGCCGGTGTCTGGAGAGGCTCGCAGTCAGCGAGTTTATTGGCGGTGACAGAATCTGACACTATAGAGTTAAGAAAGAAATCACACAACAAACCATCACGACAGTCACAAGTTGATACTGAGTCACCAAATTCTCTGCAGCACAGACTGGCCAAGCAGCGTGAACCTGCAGCCAGTGATGGACAAGCGTCTCTGACTCACCGAACCCCGAGGGTTCGATCGAACCCAGGTTAAGAACCACTGATCTAATAGTATGAAATAAAAAGCAAGCTGGTTTTGTATTGGTTTTTTTTTTATCCTTATTCTGGTTCCCCAATTTTCAGTGGATTGAAGTAATTAAATTTCTTACCTTTTCATACGTCTCTGTTTGAAAAGAGCGAGTCTTTGGTCCCTTCGTCTGGAGCAAACCATTTTGCTCCTTTAATTATAACCTCCTGCTTCGACCGAAAGTCCAGTTTAGAAAACTGCTTGAGCTTTAATATGTAATCTTCCTCCATTTAAAAAGTAGGGCCAGACATGAAGAAAAAAGTGAATTGCTAAAGTTGACTTGCTAACTCTAAATTGCAGTTTGCGGCCCCTATTCTGTGGGAGTTACAAGAATCCCTAGACTTACAACCGCCCCCTAGCATGAGGCAGGGTAACTGCGTGCCTCACCCGGCGCCTTTTCACTTTTATAATGTGCTCAGGCCTTAGAGTTAAAGCAGCAGCTTAGCACACAGCGTCTCTTCCAGGATTTCAACGGTAAACGTAAAAATTCTGCGATTTTGAGTTTTAAAAAAAAATAATTAAATTGCCTCACCTGACTGCACATCACTGATGCACTTCCAGATTACTGGACAATAAAACACTTTATAATTAGATTCAGTATAGTATATGCTCATGGGCCTACCTGGACGACTGAGAGATTACACAGATATAAGACCACATTGTAACATAAACCATGATTGAATATTGAAAATTATATTCTATTGTCTATTGCAAAAGACGAAGTGCAAATTTGTCAACTGGACAAATTGTAGGAATTAACGTTTCACTGCTCATTAAAGCTGCTTCTTCAGTTCTGGTCAGATTGCTGGTGGACACAGCCTTATATCTATCTGCAGGGAGGGGCTAACTACACTGAAACTGTAAACAGCTATTGTCTCCAGTTTTAGCTGTATGAAGTTATGGATATGTAATATCAGTGGTGTAGTACGGTGCATGTATTTGCGAATTAAAAAGGTGTAAGTGCAATATGAGTGTAGTGCATAAACAACTCAAATGTGCGTTAAAGCGGGCATTAGGAAGTTCAAGAGGAACGAGGCAGGGCAAGACACGGCAGATCCAGTGGGAGCTTGGACAGCGTGGAGAAAGAGCGTGTGCATGCACTCAGGCAGGCTTTTATAGTCCCATGTCATCTGTGGGTGGAGCAGCAGGTACAAGAGAGTAGAGGCAGCAGAGCAGGCAACAACAATACAACAAGCCCTCCCCTAGAGCTCATACAGGCAATAGTCATAAAGACACAGGAGAGGAACTCTTACACTTTTCATAGCTCGTGTTCATTGTCATTCCAGTTTTCGTATTGACTTGTTTTGTCTTACGGCAGTTGACTGTTTATTTTGTTTTGTTTGTGAAGTGGGAATTCTGGATGTTTTTCTTTAAATATGGCGCAGTATCTTATCAAGACCGGTCAAAAGAGGAACGTTCTACTCTGTTGTTGATGTTGATATTGGAGAGAGTGTTCTATTCTTTATATGATGTAACTTAAAAATGGATGTGCAAGCCACTTGTACAATTATAGGGTAAATAATTAATGAGTAATTGAGCAATTGAGAAAAACAAATCCATTACTAATAAGAAATGATGTCCTTTGCAGTCAATATACTATTTTCTTATGAAACTAACCATAAGTTGTTATATGTCTTTTGGATGTTTTTTTAAGACATAAAAATGTCAAACTTTATCAAACATATTCATCCTTAAAGGTCCAGAAATGTCATCTTCAGGGCACTGTTCTTTGCAAAATGTTTGTGTGGAGCGTTTCCGTTTGTCGTCTCATCTACTGACCTGCAGATGTCGCAACGGGCAATGTGTGTCTTAATACGGTCGTTCATGCCAATCCAGAAGACACATCTCATCTTGATGCAGACGGATGTCTGCAGAGAGCCAGGGAATGAGTGCAGGCGGCTGGTGATGTCTTTCTCGAGCAAAGAACGAATAACATTAAGATGGCATTGTGTTTAAAGATGAGCAGGGTGACTTACTTCATCTCACAATGAAAAATATGGTCTGATTTCAGGTGGTATGTCTCTCTTGTCTGAAGGCCATCCCTGCTGCATCATTTTAATAAGTTGTAGTTGTAGCGTTTTCTCATCTTTTGTAGCTGTTCTAATCTGGCTAAGACTATCAGTGGAGATAAGCAAGTGTTGTACCATATTAACAGTCTCTATTTCAGCTTCCACAGAGCCTTGAGGTGAGCATTCTGGGAGATATGCTCTGCTTAAAGTGTCTGCCAGTAACATGTCTTTGCCTGGGACGTATACCGCATCTAGGTGATATTTCTGAGTGTGCAGCATCAGTCGTTGAAGTCGTTTTGGTGCGCTCAACAGTGGTTTTCTAACTATGGTCTCTAATGGCTTATGGTCAGATTGGACAGTGACTTTACGACCATAAGTGTACTGATGGAACTTTTCTACACTGAAAACCATAGCTAGAAACTCTTTCTCAATCTGGGCATAACCACATTCTGTTTGTGTTAGTGCTCTGCTTGCAAATGCAATAGGCTTACCCTTCTGCATGAGTGCTGCCCCCAAACCTGTGTCTGATGCATCACATTGGACCACCAGATCGTCCTCAGGGCTGTAGTACTTCAGGACGGGAGCATCTGCAATAGTCTTTGAGTTTCACAATGCACTCTCTTGTTGCTCTGTCCAGTCCCATTCTGTGTCTTTGTGTGTCAACTGTCTTAACACTTAACACTGGTCTGAAAGATGTGGGCAAAACTTGGCCAGGTAATTTACCATGCCTAACTGCTTTCACATCTGTGGGCCTCAGCATTTGCTCAATGGCATGAACCTTGCCAGGGTTCACTTTAAGCCCATTTGCGGTGCCCAATGTATGTGCACTCACTTTGTCTCAGTTTGAACTTTTCTGGATTCAGTTTAATGTTCTTTTGTTTGCATCGTTCCAGAAAAAGTCTCAACTTTGCGTTATGGTCGCACATGGCTGCTTCCTGACTCTCACCTTGACGTGTGATTAGCACATCATCAGCAATAATGTACAGGCCTGGCAACCCATCCAGTGCTTGGGTTAGTTTTCTCTGGAAAACCTCAGGTGCCGGACTAATCCCCATGGGCATTCTAAGCCATCTGCAGCGCCCGAATGGAGTAGAGAAGGTAGTTAGGTAACTCGACTCCTCTGACAGCTTGACATGCCAGAATCCACTCTTTACATGGATCATGCTGGGGGGTAACCAATTCTGGTGGCCCCGGCATGGTCCAATCATTAAAAAAAAAATATAATAATAATTGTTATGGGGTTAGAGTCCCTGGTGAGGGTTAAAGTCCCTCATGAAGCCATGTTCAGGTTAAAGTCCTGATAGTAAAACAGGTTAAAGTCCAGTGACCCACCGTGGACTGGTGTAGTGGGCAGACGTGTCCCTACGTAGCTGGGTGCGTACAGCGCTTCCCTGGGGAGTTTTGGGTCCCTCAAAAATAATAAAAGCATGGGGTTAGAGTCCCCAACTGGTGCGTAATAGTGTTACGGGGTTAGAGTCCCCAGTGAGGGTTAAAGTCCCTCACAAAGAAAGGTTCCTCTATACAGGTTTGAATTGTATTGTTTTTGATTTGTATGATTTCATTGTCTTTCTTACTCTGTAAAGCAATTTGAATTACCTTGTGTACAAATTGTGCTATACAAATAAACTTGCCTTGCCTTGCCTTGCCTTAACATCACAAACTGAATACTTTAGCCTTAGACATGTCTGGAAATACATCCTCTTTAGTTGCTAATGGAAAGTGCAGTCAGTTTTTCAGTGCCTTGTTCAAGGGCTTTGGATCAATGTACACTCCATGTTTACCACTTTGCTTTTGTACTACCACCAAGATACTGATCCAATCAGTGCTACAGTCAACTGGGGTGATAATACCCTCGGCGGTCAAGGTCCTAAAGCTCCTCTTTCAGTGGCTTCATCATGGCGATTGGAAACGCGCCTCTTTGGAAGTTGCACTGGTTGCACACTTGTGTCGACTTCCATTTTGTATTCCCCCTTCCCAACAACCGTCTCCTGTGAACACATGTGCAAAATCTGTCTTAATTTGCTCAAATGTCCATTGTCCTTTAGTGTCTTCTTCTCTTGTCACAATACTGTCAATAGCCATAATGTTTTCATAGTGCACCTTAATCAGTTTCATAGCCTCACTGGCTCTTTTACCAATCAATGGCACATTGCAATCTTTGTCTACCACTTGGAACTCTAATTGGTACAGTTTCTGGTTTCTAAGGTTTCTCAGTTTCACTTTACATTTTCCCAGTGGCTTTACTTTACTACCATTGTACATCACTAGCACAGAGTTAGTCTCATCCAGTTTTACATCTTTGTTTAACAGGTTAACAGTAGTTCTGCAATCAATCTGAAATCTGACAAGAGAATACCTGCAAACAGTTTTAGGTCTTTTTCTTTTGTTAGTGTCTTTAGTATTCACATTTTCATTTTGTGACCCATCTCCAACACACAGAATGTCCTCATACACACTTTCACATTCCATTCTGCACTGTTTTCTTCTTACTTGTTTCAGGGAGGGCTTTACACTTAGCTGCAAAGTGATTTTCCTTACCACACTGCTTGCATTTCTTGCCAAAAGCTGGACATTTTTGCTTACTCCTTTCGTGCGTCCTGCCACAGAACTTGCATTCCACCGTTTTGTCTTTGTTCCTCTGCTGTTGGTGTGAAGCTCCGTGCACGACGTGAGCTTCCTCCACTGTTGGACCTGCTATGGCTTTGCAGTTCTCCGGGACAATTCAGCTGCTCTGCAGAGTTAAATACAAGTGTCCAAAGTCATGGCTTTTTCCCTCAGAAGCCTTTCCCGCATGATGGCATTAATACCACACACGATTCTGTCATGAATGAGGGAGTCTCTCAAAGTAACAAAACTGCACGTTTTAGTGAGCAGTTTAAACTCAGTCACAGAACTATCAAGAGACTCGCTGGAGCTCTGATTTCTGACAGCTGACAGATTTACACTTCATCTTTTGCTATAATTATGGGATGTTACTATCACAGCTCTCAAATGTGGATGACATCTTCTCTTGAATATTCTCATTATTCAGAACATTTTTTTTTCTGCTGAAATCCCCACTGTTTCTCAGTCATCATGGCTTCTTTTTAGCCATGTTTTTGTTTCCCTTTTATTTTTCTGACCATGACTGACCATTGTATCCAGTGACATGCAGTCAGGGGAGGGTCACAATCAAATTTAGATATAGAAGACACACAAGTAAGATCCCGAATTAAAAAGAGACAAATAAAAACTTTTTTAATCATTCTTCACGTCTTTAAGAGAAGTTTAAAAAATTCAAATGTGGCTAAAATAAACTAAAGTTAACCGAGACAACTAAATGTGGGAAAATATATTATAACATTTTAAATTTAAAAGATAGACACATTTTATTACAATAAGAAGCTAAAAAATGAAGTTCTAGTTAAAATAGGCCTAGAAGTAAAAAGTGATTTAAAATGACCGAAAACAAAATAAGCTAGCTGGGGCCACCAGGGGTGAGCAGACTATCAGGGGTGTGCCCAGGGGTGCTACCACATACTCACCTCAGTGGACACAGCAAACAGAATTAAACTCGTAATCCCAGTGCACTAAATCACATGCAAAGGTGGGGAACCTCACCAATGTGCCTATAGCCCAACCACCAGAAGGCAGCCAGCGTCGCTGAAAGAAAACAAAATTGATTAAAACTTGACCCAGTTGCAAAACCTGCTGGTAAAAATACAAAACACTATGCAAAAACAAAATGCTAAACAAAATGCAAAACAACAAAACGCAAAACAAAATGCAAAACAACAAAACAACAGTGTGCAAAAACAAAAGGAACGCAGCAAAACAGTATACAAAAAGGGCAAAACAAAACTGTGCAGAAACAGCAGGTTTAGCCTGAAAAACACAATAAACTCTGTTAAAAAGGCCCACCTCTGCCATATCCTGCTCCCTTGCCACCGACTTACCACCCTTTTAAAGTCCAACCAGCCCTCTGCTGCAAGTTTACCATCTGTTGGACTCCGCCCGACCAAGACTACAGAGCAGGACTATTAAAGAAAATAAATTGCGAGTTGTGCAGCTCTGACAGACTCAGCTTTATTTTACAGAACTTTCTTCTGGGCTGGTTTGAGGAAAAAAAATAAGTTACACTGAATAAATGAATGTGCAGTTATTCACAGACAATAATGATAATAATAATAATAATAATAATGAATAATTGTCATTAAAAATATTGCAATAATAAGAATAATGTAATAAAGTTTTTTACTGGTGTAAGAGTCAGAGCAACAAGAGTCTGAAACAAAGTCAGAAGATTTTATGAGATCCACAGGTAAAAAGAACAATGAAACAACGGATTCGCAGGAAAGGATAGAAGAGTCTGAGATGTGACTGTGACAGATTTTATAAGGTCCCCCAGAGTGAGTGAGTGAGTGTGTGTGTGTGTGTGTGTGTGCGTGCGTGCGTGCGTGCGTGCGTGCGTGTGTGTGTCTGTCATTTACCTTCACATTAGTAAATCAAGATATCCGTTTAATGTAGCGTTGCACTGTTAGAAAATACCTCACAATAATAAAATAAGATGAACTGGCCAGGCACAGAAGGACAACAGCGCCCTCTACTGGTATTAAAGGATTTAGCCACGGATCAAATTAAACCTGCCCAAATACCGAATCGTTGAACTGTAATATCCCACTTTATGTACAACTAATCAGTGTTCTCTGGTTTATAGACTCTGAATGTATTTATGTCATTACGTTTTAACAAAGTTTATTTTGTTAAAGTTATGTAGTAACTAGAAGTGGGGAAAACATCACCTCGAATCTTATATTTGCCTATTGAAATTCAAAGGGAAATATTAATTCCTTACTTCATCAATCTAAACAGAAATAAAAGGCTGCGATGACATCTTGACTCTTCTTCTGTTAAATAATAAATAATTTAAAATAACGTACGTCACGTACGTAACGTACGTCACGTACGTGCAAAGACAGCGGTGGAAGTGCGGTCTGTGGTGTAGGGCTGTCCCATTTCGACAAGATGGCGGCTACACTGAGAACTACCATTCTCGACCGGAAGTTTAAAACCATACTTTGCGACCCGCACTTCTAAGGTACATCTAAGGGTGCATTTGGCGAATTGGGACACGGCCATAGTCCCTAACTATGAGGGCGGGGTCAAGGGGTGGAGCCCACAGGGGTGCTTTGAGAGAGCAGGGGAATTCTGACAACCCCACTACAGATGGATGGATTTTCTTCATTCTGGAACATTTTGAATTTCAGACATTTTTGCTAAATAAAGTAACACACTATTCTACCAGCTGTAATACTCAATTTTAACCAGGAGCCACAGATTGGAAAATAATTGTACAAAAAGTACATTTTGACAAGAATTAGGATGAATTAGGCTACTTTAAATGTTGGACTTAGTTTTATAGACCCCCACACTTTTATCTGCACCACCACTATCCACTACCACACCCAGACTTAGCACTCATTTCTGCTCCACAAAGAACTACAGACTAGAGGTAAGATCGGGCCTAAAAAATCCAGCCCGACCCGGCCCGCAGGTATTAAAGCCCGACCCGGCCCGAGCCCGACCAATTAACTTGATTTGCAGGCCCGAGCCCAAAGCAAACCCGAACTTTCATATTTTATTTGTGAGGGCTAGATGTTTGACTTTGTCGATCATCAATTTTGCCAGTACAGCTGTTTAAATGCTGCTCAGCGTCGAGGTGCCAGTCTTTTTGCTCTCGTATGAAAGCAAAGCGCCACTTTGACACATTCAGCGAAGCCAACGCAAGTTTCTGTAGCATTTTCAACAATTAATGTGAAGCTTTTCCACACCTCACTCTTACCGGTGCGTGTTTGTCTGTTCAGTTCTCCTGTCTTTAGTTTATCCTTAACTTCTTGCTCCTCCATATTGGGGATACCAGGTCAAAATAGATGTGGACTTGCGGGGGGGAAGATTATTAAGATGGCGGCGTTCACGTGCGCAGAGCAGCTCTGGCTCTGCGGCTCCTGTTTAGTAGTTAGATAGCAATTACATTACAGCGCCTTCTCTGTTTTATCCAAATGATTTATTTTAAAACAAGTATTCCTTAGTTTAGTATCCACACATCGTTTTAGTATACATTTTTATAAACATATATTTATTTTTTAAAAAGTCAGCGAGAGAGAAGCCCGAGCCCGACCCGAAGCAATGATTGACATTTTAGGCCCGAGCCCGACCCGAATTTCGGGTCGGGTTCGGGTCGGGCTTAAGATCTTACCTCTACTACAGACTGCCAACTCTTTGGTTTAATCAGGACATTTGAACTTTTATGTTGTATTTAAAAGTCCTATATTACATAAATTGACTCATGAGGTTTTAGCCATGTATTAATGCTGTTACTTCCTCAAAAACATACATGTTGTATTTTTTGTTTCATTCATTCATTCACACATGTTTGATTAGTCTGTCTACATCTCCAAAGCTCAAAATGTTCTATTCTCTTGGCAGCTAGCTTTTACCTTTCATTCAGTAGAGAACGGCATTTTCAGAGCTTAAGTTTTCCAAATGATTCTAGTGAAAGTGTAAGGAACTTAAAGAACACAGTGGAGCACTTCCTGTATCACCACACATCACAAGGTGGTAGTACATCGTAGAATGTCTCTGTGAAGCCTCATATTGCCTGAATAAGTCTAAACTGCTCCAAACTATGTCCCTGATCTTTCTGTGTTTGAACATGTGGATATGAACCACAACTTTCAGACAGTAAAAATAATTTTACTTTGTTTTTTGTTTGCAGCTGCTAAACGTTTCAAGGAGTCAGCAGATGATTTTGTCGAGTTTCTCAGGCATTTAGTGGTATTTCTGCAACACCAACAGGATCAAGGTGAGCGGGTAGAAGGAACTTTAACTGTAATGATAAAGTTCACACTGGTTTTGGGGAAAAAAGAGTCAAGATAAACAAAAATATTGTTTTCTTGCTCGGCCCTGACTAGTGAAGAAGATAGAGCACCCTCCTGCTCCAGTGATGAAGTCTGTGAAGGTCTTCCTCTTAATCACAGCTCAGACTTTTGGGGCTGACCAGAAGATCCTGAAGCTTCTGGGGTCAAGGGTCATGTGTACAGACCTACAGCAGTGTGATGTCATCCTGCTCTTCTGTCCAATCCAGTCACGGATCGGGTCTGATGTAGATGCAGCTGTCAAAAAGATTCCAGGTTTTTCTATAAACTCAATATCCTTTAGCTATTTCTACATCTGTCTATGTTCTATTTTCTTTCTACATTATGACGTGACCATCCACCTGAAGAGTAAAGAGACAGTCCAAAAGGCTTTTCACCTCTAAGAAAGAAAATAATATAGTGAAAATTACTAAATAAACAAAGCAGGTGGCCCAATGACTTATTATATTTATTAGTCTCTTTTGTGTCGACCAATATAAATGTTCTCTCACTTTCATTTTAAGACCATGGAAATAGTTAGTTACATTTGCGAGTCAAGAGAGTCAATATCTAAGTAGGATTTATGGTTCTTGATGAAACTAACATCACTTTGTTGTCAAGTGTTGTGGCCAACTATATTTTTAGAACAAAAGTTTACATCACAGCTAAGAGCATTTATACTAATTCTAATGAACACATTGTTTTCTGGTGTTTCTGGCGTGTGGTCAAGTGTTTGTCAGTCACAAAACCAGCTCTGTTTTTCATATTTTGTGATGTTGGAGGCTAATGCTGGTGTTCTACTATAAACTATAAAAAGCTCAACAGAACTATATTACACATATTGATCCATGTTGTTTTCACACAGATACAGACAAACCAGTGTGGTTGGTTCTGATGCATCACACTTTTGACCCGGATGAAGTCCTGGATAAGACCTGTTGGAGTGAGGAGTATCCCTGTATAAAGCAGGAAGTGCGTGTGCTGTTCCATAAGAGCCAGAACGGACTGCTGCAGTGCCCCAGGAATGAGGAGACACTCCAGACCCTCCAGAACCTGTGTGACCAGTTTAGAAACGGTAGAGCAAGTCTTGAAATCATAGAATAATAATTTAATAAATCAGAATTAATACATCATGAGAGTAGAGCTTTTGAAAGTTGAATTATGAACTTCTATGACTCATTATATTTATAAAATAGTTACTGTAGGTGTTGCATTCTGCTATTTCCTTATTACAGCTCACATTTTTTTAAACAATATTTTATGGTTAGAATACTTTTTGGGAGATATGGTTTGGTTTCAATATTATCGTTTTTTTGCCTATATTTACTTCAGCAATGTATCGCATTTCAAAATTTGTTATCGTGATAGTCATACATATATTTTTTCTAAATACATATAACACACTATTCTACCAGCTCCAATGCTCCAGTTTAACCATGGGATACATGATGAAAAATAATTGCACAAAAAGTACATTTTGAATTTTTTCTGCACCACCACTGTTCAATACCACACCCAGACTTTTCCCTCACTTCTGCTCCACAAAGAACTACACACTGCCAACTCTTTTATCAGGACATTTGAACTTTTATGTTGTATTTAAAACTCCTGTATTACACAAAATTGACTCTTGTGAGTTTTTATTCATGTATTAATGATGTTACCTCCTCCAAAACATACTTGGAGTTGTGTTTTGTTTCATTCACACATGTTTGAGTAATACTTTATCATTAGTCTGTTTACATCTCCAAAGCTGAAAATGCTCTGCTCCACCTTGTGACGTCATTATTAACAGCTACCTTTTACCTTTTGTCCAGTAGAGAATGGCAATTCCAGAGCTGAAGTTTTCCAAATGGTTCTAGTGAAAGTGTATGGAGTTTAAAAACACAGTGGAGCACTTCCTGTATCACCACATGACATCACAAGGTGGTAGTACATCGTAGAATGCCTCTGTGTACCCTCGTTTTGCCTGTTGAGTCTAAATTGCTCCAAAATATGTCCTTGATCTGTCTGTGTGTTTGGACCACAACTTCAAGACAGTAAAAAGAATTTTACTTTTACTTAACAGGACCAACAGAAGAAGCGGGGTGAGTGGGTAGAAGGAACTTTAATTGTAATTATATAGAGCACGTTATTATTCCATGATTTCAAGTCTTGAAATCATGGAATAATAATTTAATAAACCAGAATTAATACATCAGACCATCTGCATCATTCTAATGTTTAGTTACTTAATTATTCAAGTTATTAATTAAAATGTTAATGCACATTTATGCTGTGTGTGTTTTCTGGGAAATTAAAAAAAAAACAGATTCAGCATTACTTTTATAACGTTATCATGATTTAGCTTTGATTTGACTTGTTTCTTTTTTTTTTCTGGGATAGGTTCTGGAAAGCGGAGTTGGAGTCGGTGTATTTTCCAATAGAGGGAGCTCCAAGATGGCAACTTCTTTTTCTTATTATATGCTTATCATCAACAATAAAGGCTTAAAGTTTACAATACCTTTCCTTGACTGTTTCCTCTATTACTATGTGGGCCTTAGTTGACTGAGGGGGCCTTTATTCTGTTGAGTTACAGTAAATATTCAGGTCACAATTTCCCAAACTCTATGTATGTACTGTAAGTGGTGTATGTAAGCATATGATGGTTCGCACATAAAAATGGCCTACAAAGAGATATATGATCAAACTGACTTCAGATACTGGGGAAACGACTGGCTTGGCTTCCATCATTTTTTCAGTGCAAAATTGAATCAACTTCTATTATTATCATTATTATTATCAATTTTGTTGTAACAGATTTGATAAAGATTTAAGAGAGTAATATATCTAAACAACAGCAAAAATAATGACTCTTTTTGTAATACTGTACTACTAACAGATGTCCTCAAGGGGGAGCTCCAGTGTTATTTTTAAAAGCGAATACAGGTTTGTACTGTAACTTTGGTCAGTCACATACTTTTTTTTTTTTTCCATTTGACTGAATTGCATTGTGGCTGTTATTATGTTTATCTAAAAAGTACAGTAACATATCACAATTTAACATTTTTTGATACCTTGCATGGCTTTATGGGGAAAATATGGAAAACAGTTTGGACAATATTATTTTTAATTGCACCACCATTCATGCTCATTTAATTATTTGTCTTATATATGTTTGTAATTAGATTCAATTGTAAATGAGCAATGCAGTGCTTCTTGTTGACCAATAGGGGGAGCTGTTGGTCCACTGTAGGCCTCTGAGTGAAGGCTGAGCTGCTGTTCTCATCCCCTGCACCTCATTTTACACTTCATAACTAAATGAGGTTTGCACTAGACTAAATGTTTGCATCACCACCACACTCACAAATCATCTGATCCGACTAGAAAGAGAAAAGCAGAGTGGAATTCTGGGAACATGGAGAAACAGGAAGTGACCTGACACATTAATTATATGTTTTAGTTTTGTTATGGGAATTTCAGGAAAAATGTATATGACCCTAAACCAGAAATGATTCATTGTGAATCTAAAATAGTTACTTTTAGTAATGTATTAAAAAAAAATACAACAAAACACATTCAGTTATTTATGCATACAGTGGACCTATTCTGCAAAATTGACTTTGTAGTTTAGAGTTTTTAACTTTGTTAGAGTTGTTTTCCTCCTCATTTACCCTGTCGAATGTGTGTGTTTAGAGCGTTATACTCCTGTCTTGAAGACGTCATTGCTCCGATCTCCCCACATTTTCATTGCCACTGGTCCACTCCCACTGCGCTGTACTTACTTCACTCTAAAATTTTATTTTCTAAATCAGCAATACTTGTAGCATTCAGTCATTTTGGTAAAAATGACAAAAAAAACAAACAAAAAAAACGACACAATTTGGTAGTGTGATATGCAGCTAGTCATACAAAGGGCTGCCAGCTGCACAGCTTTTGGTGTGCCATTTTAGATCAATATTGCAATTTTTTTATTTTAAGATAATGATTTTTGGATGTCATAAATTAAAACTATTTGCAGACACATTTTGTAATAATGTCTTACGTCTGTTGTTGTGGAAATAAGACTCCTTGTACAGGCTCTGATGAATGTTGGAGTAAAGGTTCGACAGCATCTCCCCCTTATGTCAGACCCCGAATGATGGAAATCATCAGGTTTATATAGTTTGAGATGAACCAGAGGACACACATTTCAAAGTAAGGATGTGACACTCCCACTGAGGTGTGGTCAGACCAGCTCCTGGAGGCTTCATGAGCTGGATCAAGAGTCAAAACAATACAAGGTGTGACAAACATTTGTTTGGTCTGATCGCATCTATCAGCACATCCATTATCAATAGTAATATATGTGCTGATATCTTGACAAGATTAACAATTTGACAAGATTAGCAATCAAAAGGGAACATGGGGCTTACATGAAAAGTTCTAACACTGTCTTTGACGACCAAACCAAATGAGTTTTAGTTACCAGACCAAAATAATCTCACAATATTTTAATGTCCTTTACAATGTAATTAAATACTGAGACAGAATAATACGAAATGGCTTGTACTTGAAGTCTGTAAGATTTCGATTTTAAAATCCATAAACATGAACTAACTGCTTCTACAGGTACGAAACATCTAAACATGTTCAAATTAAATATGGCTTTTACTGATAACAACTGTAATAATGATTTATTTTTACATTCAAAAAGACTGGACATGACACTTAAGACGTTTATCTTATAATTTGGTGATTTGATTCAGAAGAGATGATCCAAAATGAGTCTCACATGAGTTTCTCATTTGGGTTGCCAGATTCAGTGCTGAAATCCAGTTGGTTTAAACCTAAAAGGACTCTCTCTGATCTGAATCCTCACTACCTAAACCGTCAGTGCTAGTGCAACCTCTGCAGCTCAGTGACTTCTGTAGGTTCTGTCCCTCGGCATTCTTGTTCCCTTGTGAAACTGCCCCCGGGCATACTTCTGAGTCACCCGCACGAACAGTCTACACATCAAATGAAAGCTACAGCTCTCTTTTATCTGAATATGCAAACCATTTTCACCTGCAATCACCACAGTGCTGACAGGAAAGCTGTTATTACAGAAAAGCCAATCATTTTGGACTCAACTTTGAGGGCTCTGGTTCTATCAAAAATCAACATATTCCCACAAAGTTGGTTTCATTCATTCTGTAGAGGTCCAGAGAATATAATCCAGTGAAGAAATTCTGTCCACAAGATAAGTTAGATCCTCCATGTCCAATCTGCTGCAGGACTGTATTCCAAACGTGAAATCTGCGGTCACTTTAAAAAAAAATATATATATATATTTTGTCAATTTCAGGCATAATAAACTTCTGACAGCAACTTTGTTCCTCAGTGATCAACAATAAGGCCAATAAAGTGGGGGTTGTGGGTTACTGGAGCCCCAGACAGTGAATCAGTGCTACAGGTGACTGAAAGTTTATGCCCCACTTTCCTCTTTGTAGAATCAACCAGTTACATCACACACGTTCAGTGACGTTTTCCCCTTACAGCCAATGAGCAGCGGAACACGACAATAATGGCATGCCATGCTTTTCTGTAAATAGACTGAGCATGACCGGTGCATAAATAAAGTAAGTGAATCATGGCCCAGACGCCAGAAACAAAATTGTAGACCAGCACCAGGCTGGGAAGACTGAATCTGCAATAGGTAAGCAGCTTTGTGTGACGAAATCAACTGTAGAAGAGTGGCAAGACCACGCACCCACCGCATTTACGTTTGGGGGGCTTAAGGCCCGAGGGTCACAATTAAATTTAGATATGAAAGACACACAAGTAAGATCCTGAATCAAAGAGACAAAGACGTGAAGAATGATTAAAATGGTTTTATTTAATACGTTTTTAAATTAAAATATGGCTAAAATAAACTAAAGTTAACCAAGACAACTAAATGTGGGAAAATATATTTATTATAACATTTTAAATTTAAAAGATAGACACATTTTATTACAAAAACCCACTAAAAACTGAAGTTCTAGTTAAAACAGGCCTAGAAGTAAAAAGTGATTTAAAATGACCGAAAACAAAATAAGCTAGCTGGGGCCACCAGTGGTGAGCAGACTATAAGGGGTGTGCCCAGGGGTGCTACCACATACTCACCTCAGTGCACACAGCAAACGGCACAGCAGCATGAAAAGTGCACAGAACTAAACTTGTGATCCCAGTGCATTAAATCACATGCAAAGGTGGGGGATCTCACCAATGTGCCTATAGCCCAACCACCAGAAGGCAGCCAGCGTCACTGAAAGAAAAACAAAATCGATAAAAATTTGACCCAGTTAGGTAACCTGCTAATAAACAAAACTAATGCGAAACAGCAAAACAAAAAGAACAAAAAGCAAAACAACAAACAGTGCAAAAACAGCGTGCAAAAACACAGAATACAAAAAGGGCAAAACAAAACTGCAAAAACAGCAGCAGGTTCAGCCACCCTTTAACCCAGCCAGAGCCAAACCAGCCCTCTGTCACAAATCTGCCATGGGTGGGAGTCCCCCTGGATCACCACTGCAGAGCAGGACTACTAAAGGAAATAAATTGTGAGTTAACCTAATGCTTTTAATCTAGTGATGGGCAAATGAGACGGAGCTCCGGAGCACGTCTCATTCTTTCTGAAACAAAAAGCTCCGAAGCTCTGCCTCAGAGCTTGTCTCGCAGCAGCTGCTCACGTGACCAAAGTGTCGAGGTGTCGGTCCCTCCCCCTCCTGCGTATCAGTCGCTTCAGTGAATCGAAGCATTTCATTGGCTCAGTGAATGTTCCGCTCTGTGATTGGTTCAGAGCTTCAGAGTGTTCAGCGCACTTCCGTGGTTTGACAAGCGCTAAACTGCTACAGTATAAAAGATGCACCAATATTTCTGAAAAATGTTGAGTAGTGAGGAGTATTGTATGACGTTACTGGTGATTTTGATGACTTTTGGCATTTGTTTCATTTTCGATGGCATCTACAAATGGAAAAAAGCGATCCATGGTTTGGGATCACACAAAACTTCTATTTCTTAATAAAAACATGTGATATATAAATTGTTGTATTCTTTTTTATGTTCAAAATAGAATATATATTATTTATGACTTCTAATAAAATAGAGTTTTGGGTTCCCAAGTCATGGGTTGTGTCCTGGTTTGCAATGGTGAAATTTGTCCACTAGAGGTCAGTGTTTCTCCGAGGCCTCAGACACGTTGAATCATTTGACTGAGGTGTCAATGCTAGAGATGTTACGCTCGAGCCTCTCAGCTCGACACTGTACCGACCCTATGAAGCAGAAGTGTTGCTGAGCTTTGTTTCGATATGCGCTTCACCACGCCAAAAATCACGTGACCAGTCAAACCGAGGCCTCGTTACGTCAGAAGTGTCAGAGACACGTGTCGCGCTGCGGGTTTCAAGCTGCTTCGCGGGAATTTTGATGGGGGTGACTTGTAATTGTGTCATAGCTTTAAAAGGGTCTGAGAGGAGATTTTGTTGACGGCATTTCTGTCACTATACTAGTTATTCAATAAGGGAACGTTTAGCAGATTAAAACCCAAAACAGTCGAAATTATTCTTTTCTTGAATAAAAATCTCTAAACTTTACAAATACCTTATCTCACATTTCCCCCACTCACACACCTGACACCTTTTCCAAAAAATTTCAGAAAAACTACAATCGTACTATCACTATCCCAATGGCTTAACACATAGTTTTATTCTCCAATTTTTCCAGTTTAAAATGCCTCTGTAGCTGCAAACTCTTTAGTTGGCCATGTCAGAGTACAACTCATACACATAAGTATAGGACATAAAGACACCAGATTGGAAAGTTTTTTTTTATTAGAAAGTAGCCATTTTATTGGTATAGCACATTTAAAAACGTGAGCTGTGCCAAAGTGGGAAAAGCAACTTAATTTCAACACAAGCTCACACAAAATAATGTAAAACAATTTCATAATAAACAGAAGAATAAGTTATAAGAGAATAAAAATAAAATGTAAGTGATAAAATTCATCCAGATAAGTGTCACAGAAAAGGGGAGTGGGGGTTAGAGGAAGGGGGTAAGTGAGGTTCACAAAAGCTTTACGTCACATCCACACAAATGCATTACACAGACAAATCCAGCAGATGTCGCTCTTCTGACTGTGTCAAATGATTCGAAGCAGTGTGTCATTTTTAGTGCAGTTGTCTCAAAGTGGTTCAGTGTTTCTTGAGGTTTCGGTTTCACCATCACTAGTCAATGCTTCACGAGACTCCATTCGCCCATCCCTATTTAAATCATTAAAAAGCCTCTTTCCTACCTCGCAATACACCAGGTCCAGGCACAGCAGCAGACAAGCAGCAGCAGCAAAGAGAGTGCCATATTGGCAACAGGTGGTTTAAATAGTCCCTAACTATGAGGGCGGGGTCAAGGGTGGAGCCCACAGGGGGGCTTTTGAGGACAGCAGGAAAATTCAGACAACCCCAATACAGAAGCAATTATTAGAAAATGGAAGACATACAAGACCACTGATAATCTCCCTCGATCTGGGGCTCTACACAAGATCTCACCCTGTGGGGTCAAAATGATGTGAACAAAATTTCCAGAACCACACAGAGGGACCTAGTGAATGACCTGCAGAGAGCTGGGACCAAAGTAACAGAGGCTACAATCAGTAACACACTACACCACCAGGGACTCAAGTCCTGCAGTGCCAGACATGCTCCCCTGCTTAAGGCAGTACATGTCCAGGCCCGTCTGCAGTGTACGAGAGAGCACTTGAATGATCCAGGAAAGGACTGGGAGAATGTCATATGGTCAGATGAAACCAAACATAGAACTATTTGGTAAAAACGCAACTTGTCATGTTTAGAGTAGAAAGAATGCTGAGTTGCAACTCAGCAACTCAGCATACCTAACGTGAAGCATGGGAGTGGAAACATCATGCTTTTGGGCTGTGTGTCTGCAAAGGAACAGGACGACTGATCTGTGTAAAGGAAAGAATGAATGAGCCATGTATTGCGAGATTTTGAGTGAAAACCTTCCATTAGCAAGGTCAGTGAAGATGAAATGTCCCTGGGTCTTTCAGCATGACAATGATCCCAAAAGCACCATCTGGGCAACAAAGGAGGGGCTTTGTAAGAAGCATTTCACGGTACTGAAGTGACCTAGCCAGTCTCCAGATCTCAACCCTATAGAAAATCTTTGGAGGGAGTTGAAAGTCCGTGTTGCCCAGAGACAGCCCCAAAACATCACTGCTCTAGAGGAGATCTGCAGGAGGAATGGGCCAAACTACCAACAACATTGTGTAGAAAACCTTGTGGAGACTTACAGTAAACGTTTGATCTCTGTCATTACCAAAGGGTTTATAACAAAGTATTAAGATGAACTTTTGTATTGACCAAATACTTATGTTTCACCATAATTTGCAAATAAATAATTTAAATGTGATGATCAGGGTCTTTTTCTCATTTTGTCTCTCATAGTTGAAGTGAACCTATGATGAAAATGACGGGCCTTTCTCATCTTTTTTAAGTGGGTGAACTTGCACAATTGGTGGCTGACTAAACATTTTTTGCCCCACTGCATTTACAATGTGTTTCGTCTTTGTGTTTACTACATTCTACAGTTTGGAACCACCATGATGCATTTTTGTTTGTTTGTTATTTTTTTTATTTTATTTTTTTTTCAGATGCTTTGGAAACGATCCGTAGGGTGATGTTTCATGCAAGGATGCATTTGTAAAAATCTGTCAGACATTGGTCAATCTTCAACCTTCATGTGAGAAAGACATTTGGCATTTGGGTCACATGCAGTATCTCAGAATGTGTAGGGGAAATGGGGTAATATTGTAACTTTTAGTCCAGTCCCTTTTCTCCCTTTGAAGCTGTACATAATGGACATAACTGAAAGGGAATAGAAAAGTGGATGCTGAACCATTTCAATATCAAATGCATACTTGTTTGTAATAACCTTTTCCTCACTTACCTTATGCATTCCAATCATTAAATTATTTACCACAATGAGTTTATAAGCTCATTTCACAAAGCTAACGACAACTAGCATGCTAACAGTGTACTTCTTGATTCTCAGATGATAAAATGCTTTATAATTAGATGCAGGCAGCAAACTTTTATTCCATTCCTATTTCTGTCTTTGGATCTGCAGACAATTTACATAAAATCTATACCAGATGGAAGAGAAAGATTTAAGTTATATTAAATCAATGTATTTATTCTTTCAACACAATAAACTGTAGAAGTGGACAGAGGGAGGCTGTACTGTTCTGCTCCAGCCAGTTGAAGCCAAGTGAGGCTAGCAGTTATAGCGGCTAATTTGGAGCCAAGTTTCGAAACCAAACCACAGAGCCAATCAGGAGTGAGGTTGTTAAAGGTCCATCCCGCCCCCACTACGGTTTGGGTGGACGCTTAGCAACGAGGCACAATAGCTGTCAATCAGACGTGTTGTTTTTGTTTGTTTGGGGGATTTTTTTGTTTCTAAAGACACTGAGGGAATTTGTTTTTGAATTCTAACAGAACCTGCAGTTGATTCTGTGACACAACACCCACCACCCCCTGCTCAAGCGCGACCTCCTGTTCCCGTGATGAAGCCAGTGAAAGTCTTCCTCCTCATCACAGGACAAACCTACCAGGCTCACCAGCAGATCCTGGACCAGCTGAACGCTCAGGGGTCAAGGGTCGTGAGGACAGATGACCTACAGCAGTGTGATCTCATCTTACTCTTCTGTCCAATCCTGTCCCGAGTCCGGTCTGATGTGGAGGCGGCTTTCAGAAAGATTCCAGGTTTGTTTATTTTAATTTAACTATGACTTTTAAAAATCTGTCATAAAAAAAAAAATGCTTATGCTAATATACATTTAGTTAGAAAGACCAGAAAAATCTTCAGTAGTGTTGTAGAAATTATTATAGTTTTTAAACCTTTACAAAACAAGATCTCATCAATTTAGTGTTCAAATTGCAATCACTATGACAAATCTCCTGCTAATAACCCGATTTAGGGGTTACATTGGGGAATAAAGTTAACCTTCTCCAGCAAAATGAATTCATAAAGTCTATTCCAGCTGAATTGTTTGCTTGTGATAGGTCTAGTGTTGCGGACACTGATCAATCATAAACTTACTTCATCATATTTTAGAGGAAATACACACTATTAAAAAAAATTCAAAGTTTTTAAAGTACGGATCATTGACAACTCAATTCAGAGAGTTAGCTAGTTAACTGGAACGACTGCTCTGTCTGAAGCTCTCATGCTCAAGTTAAAATTAAATCTGAGCCTTGTTTTAACACAATCTGACCAGGAAGAACTACAGTAGAGGAGCTGATGCGTGATGTTAAACAAATCCCTCTAAAATACCCTCTCTAGCAATACAGTGAGGCAAATAAGTATTTCAACACCCTGTGATTTTGCAAGTTCTCCCACTTAGAAATCATGGAGGGGTCTGAAATTTTCATCTTAGGTGCATATTGGGTTTAGGTCTGGAGACTCTCCAGAACCTTGATATGCTTCTTACGGAGAGCCACTCCTTGGTTATCCTGGCTGTGCTTTGGGTCATTGTTGAAGACACAGCCACGACCCATCTTCAGCGCTCTAACTGAGGGAAGGAGGTTGTTCCCCGAAATCTCGCAATACATGGCCCCGGTCATCCTCTCCTTAGTACAGTGCAGTCGTCCTGTCCCATGTGCAGAAAAACACCCCCAAAGCATAATGCTACCACCCCCATGCTTCACAATAGGGATGGTGTTCTTTGGATGGTCCTCATCATTCTTCTTCCTCCAAACACGGCAAGTGGAATTAAGACCAAAAAGTTCTATTTTGGTCTCCTCTGACCACATGACTTTCTCCCATGACTCCTCTGGATCATCCAAATGGTCATTGGCAAACTTAAGACGGGCCTGGACATGAGCTGGTTTAAGCAGGAGAACCTTCCGTGCCATGCATGATTTTAAACCATGACATCTTAGTGTATTACTAACAGTAACCTGGGAAGCGGTGGGCCCAGCTCTTTTCAGGTCATTGACCAGCTCCTCCCGTGTAGTTCTGGGTTGATTTCTGTGTGGAAGGTTTACAATTTTGTCTCTTGTGCATTTTGACAGTTGTTTGGTCTTGGCCATGTTAGTAGTTGGAGTCTTACTGATTGTATGGGGTGGACACTGGACAGGTGTCTTTTTTAGGGAAATAAGTAGAGTGGAGGTGGGACTTTTTAAAGGTGGGCTAACAGTTCTTTGAGGGTCAGAATTCTAGCTGATAGACAGGTGTTCAAATACTTATTTGCAGCAGTAACATACAATAAATTAATTTAAAATGTCTCTCACAGTGGACATGCACCTAAGATGAAAATTTCAGACCCCTCCATAATTTCTAAGTGGGAGAACTTGCAAAATCACAGGGTGTTCAAATACTTATTTGACTCACTGTAGTTGCCCTTTCTGTTGAAAATCATAAAACAAAACAAAATGTGATGTGAACTGATCATAGGCTCAAGGAAATGTATTGTTTAAACAGATTCTACCTTGAGTTTTCAGACCAATCATCTAAAAAACTTTTGTGGATGTTTCCTCGTGTTTGTGCAGTGTATTTTCATGGTAACTAACCCCCATCAGGACGCAGCTCAAAAATAACTATAACTATCACTGTGATGTGTTAACAGAAGACGCTCAACATAAAAAAGTGGTTCTAGTTCAGATGCATCACACTCGTAAACCGGAGCAGGTGCTGAACCAGATCCAGTGGAAGGAGCAGTTCCCCATCATCATCCAGGATGTCCAGGTTCTGTACCATGAGACCCAGAATGGACTGCTCCAGTGTCCCAGGAACGAGCAGGCCCTGCACACCCTCCACAGCATGTTTGTTCAATTTCAGAATAAGGTGGAGACTCCAAGTAACACAACCCTGCTTGAGGTTAAGGGCAATGTTTCAATGTAAATGTTCTTTATGTAATCAGACAATAAAAAAAAATAAAAAAATGAACAGATGTCAACTGAAAGTTTGGCCCTTGGTCTCTGAGTAGTTTGCCACCCCTGATTTAGACTGTTCTTTATGTCACAGGTGTGAAACTGTAACACAACATAAGTGATTTTGCAAATAAATACAGCAAACCACATCTACATCCTATTACTAACCAGATGCACTCTAGTAACTCTCAACGAATTAGCATGGTAATAAACATGTAAATAGTTCACGCAATGCATGAAATGCATGAAATGCAGTGCTCAAGCTCCCACAACACAATGTTTCGTATGGTGTGATCCAGGGGTGATGACTAAGTGTATTATTTATTCACTCCTCTGTGAATGCTCTCTGTGACCTCATGAATTATAAAATCACAATAAAATAACATTTGTGTGATATGATTTTATTGAATTTACAATCCTGTCAAAAATCAAGGTTATAATCAACCATCTTTTATTGTTCCACAGTTTAATGACTTCATTTTACCCTTTGGCTATATATTTTGTTAAAATGAATTTATTTGTTTACATGTAGTTTGCTCATGTCCTCTTCAAGAGAGCGAACTTTCTTACGAGTTTGCTTACGGACAAAGTCCAGTCCGTTAGTAACAATGTGCTTAAGAGCGATGAGGAGGAGGGTGTCTACATCATCATCATTGTCAGTTTCTTCACTGTAGTTTTTCACACCCATGATGCAATTCAGAGGGATCCCCACAGCTTTGCTGAACTCTTCCATCTGCACACACAGAAAGGGCATCTTAACTAAACACAGAGCCTGGTGTTATTCTTATTGATGTTTACATGTCACACTGTTTTCCTCATTTAGTTTCACGTCACATGACGTATCAAGTCCAAAGTAACATTCGACTTAATGGAAACAAGGTTGGACAGTCATTTCTTGGAGATCAATCCTAACCTTAACCACAGTCACTACTAACCTCACCTTAAACTAAACCCTATCCCCTAGAAAATTTTAACCCATATCTGACCTTTAACTCAGCTGCTGATATAATAGTAAAGGATTAACATCCCCATAAGGGAAGCAGGTCCCCATGAATTGAGTGTGATTTTGAAACAGACACTTTATCACTAAATATCAAGCCATATATTCTTTACAAATATCCAAAATTAGCATTTTATCTTCTTCAAGAAGGATAACTGTATATAGTCTACTGTATTTGAACAACTACTGAGACTAGACATGCCCAATGCAAAAAAAATGTAGGTGGGCCTATACCAGACATGTTTATTACAGTCAACATTACATTCAACAATATCTTTTTTTATGATTCAAGTGTAACTGATCAAATTTGTACATGGTGTCATTATTTCCAGTGTTGTTGATGACCAACTCTAAGAAGGTATTAGTGACTTTGGGCTGTGTTGGCTAACAATGCAGTGCAAACAACTAAGTACATTTTTAGTTTTCTTATTACTGTCTTTTATCTTGTGTGAATAAAGATTAATTGTAATGTTTTGGTTGAAGGACATAAAAAAGCCAGATGAGGCCAGTACGTCCAAAGCCTCTAGTTTTGTCTGATTGAATACCGAGGTAAGTTCCTTTACTAATATTGTCAATGTGGTTTAATAATGTGGATTCAACTGACCCCTGTTATATCTGCGACAGCTAGAGGTCACTGCTGTGTCAGATTTTGCTCAAATTTCTCCTTATTAGATTTTGACTGTAGTTGTTGTAGTTTTATAGTTTCTGGTTTATA
Source organism: Periophthalmus modestus (assembly GCA_019594935.1). Lineage (NCBI taxonomy): Eukaryota > Metazoa > Chordata > Actinopteri > Gobiiformes > Gobiidae > Periophthalmus > Periophthalmus modestus. The sequence goes on from JAIEZT010001243.1 coordinate 15,178,345, forward strand.
ACTTGATCTGGGATTAGTAGTGCAAAAGAGGTTTAGTGTAATGCACTAGACACTTTAGACCTTGTAGGCTCATAGCACAGTGCACTTTAAACATCTAAAACTCAACACATTTCAGCACTTTATTCATGGATTATAAACTACACTAGCACTTTGGTTTACTTTGAACATAGAAATGAACTTGTTTGTTTGGGTTGTGATGAACATTTGTTTTTGAAATTTTGTTTTTGTAATTTACATTAATAAGATTTAGTTAAATTCTGTCTGTTGTGTTGTCAATTGATTTTTATTTTTGTGTGGCTAGACTTAAAAGTCAATTACCATTAAGAAAAAAAACAACTTTTAACATGTCTAAATAAAACCTTTGCACTTTTTTTTTTTTTTTTTTTTTGCCTTTCTGTATTTATTGATTTGATTAAAATGACTTTAACCTCCTCTGGTCTTATAAGAAAGGTATTAAGCACAGATTTTGAGGCCAAACCTGCAAAATCACACATTATTTGTGTAATAACTTTGTGCAAACTCACATTGGTCTTCATAGACTTGCTCCGATAGATGTTCTTGATGTCTTTCATTATTTCAGGACATGCTTTGTCAACGTGTGTACCCACAGCTATCTGGGGAATTTCTGGAAGAATCCACAAAGATAATCAGTTGTCATATGTCATTTTAACTAACAGGAGTTTAATGTTCCCACTTACCCAAATCCCGGGCAGTCTCCCTGACCTCTTTCATTTTCTGAATCACTGAGTGGTCAATTTCTGGGCAGTTTGCAGAAAGGATCAGCACTAGGACATGCACCTGGTCATCAATTGTAGGGTTTGGGTTGTAATGCTTGGAGTCTTTAGAGAGTGGAGACATTGGATTGAACTGTAACAAACAGTTCACATCCACACAACAGGTATCAGATTATCAAAACTGAATAATCAAAAGCATTTAATCAATAATGACATTTTATAGGATATCTGCTTAAGTACTGGTTTATAGGCTATTTGCTTAAGTGGTTTTAGTTCAGTTGTTTTCTTGAAATGGTTTTATCATACTTTACAAAGACATGTGGGTAGGGATCCCTGATTTTCAATGGGAGTGACAGTGTCAAAATATACATGAAAGCTTACGAGTAAGAAAATAAAAAAAGGTAACAGAAGATTGGGAAACAACACAAATTTCTGCAGAATCAACTATTTCATGGTCTGGTCCCAGAGGCTCCTATATTCAAACAGAAAGTAGGAGAGACTAGCTTTTTAGGCAAGTATTCCTACAGGAAAATGTCCATGTTTGGTAGTAAACTAATGCATGTCAAAGTGCAGTTTTTCTGCCAAAACAAAACTTGGAAAGGAAAATGTATCATTGTCCAATAGTGACAAATAGTCAGAATTGAAGAAGTGGCTTAGATGAGTCACAGAAATAAGTTTTTGTCCAGTTGACAGAACAGTTTTTTTTTCTTTTACTATGGGTCATCGCTGGATGACTGAGGGATTACACAAATAGCCAAAAAACAAACTGTTTAAAATCAGGTGTGTTAGCTTCAGACAGATATAAGGTGTCTACTAGGGATGGGACAATATTAAAATTTAGACTCACAATTATCGTGACCAAAATAAATCGCGGTTGACGATATTATCGTGGAAATTATTAATTTGTTAAAGTTCCCACGGCCCGGGCCTACTTTACAAGTCTACAGGAATGTACATGTACTTCTGCATCACGCAAGCAAACAATCTACACATCAAATGAAAGCTACAGCGCTCCTTTTTTCTTATATGCAAACAATTTTCACCTGGAATCACCACAGTGCTGTCAGGAAAGCCGTTTTTACAGAAAAGTAAAAAATGCGGATTTGGACTTCACTTACCTTTTTAGGGCTCTGATTCTGTCAAACATCAACATGTTCCATACAACATATAAATAAGTTAGATCCTCCATGTCCAATCTGCTGCAGGAAAATATTCCACACGCAAAATTTGGTCTGTCACTTTTTTGCATTTCTTTGGTCAATTCCAGGCATAATAAACTTAAGGCAGCGCCAACTCTGTTTCTCAGTGATAAACAAACATGTTAGCTTCTTATTGACACCAGTGTTGTCCAATAAGGTGGGGGTTGTGTGTCACTGGAGCCGCAAACAGCGAATCAGTGCTACGTGTGGCTGAAAGTTTACGCCCCACTCTCCCCCGTGTAGAATCAACCAATCACATCACACATGTTTAGTGACATTTTCTCCTTACAGCCAATGAGCAGCGGAGCACGTGTGTTACATGCCGAGATTTTCCGAAAACAGACGGACCTTACCGAGCGTGTTAATGCGGCGCATTCTTGGCGCTGTTGTTTTGCTTCTAAACATGATGAAACGGACAAAACAAAGGAAGTACGCGATCGGGGACACTGTGGACGTTTGTACAAGTTAAACTAGAGGCATCTCTGACCCGGAGCGGTTCGTGTCAGAGTGAAGACGACTGTGGACTCAGGAGGAGAGGAGCTTATTTTTGATGGATTGATGCTGTTCTCGATCGGTGAGCGTGGTTTATTCTGCTATTGACATGATTGTAGGTAAATATATATTGTGCGTGTGTCTGTAAAATCCTGTTTAGCTACTACACACAACACAATCTACATTCAATAGTTTGTCACTTACAATAAATATTTTCCGCTCAAGTTTGTCAAACAATGCAGGATGTTTGTCTCGTAAATGCGCGTGCAAGTTGCTCGTGTTTTGCCCTCGGACCCGCAACTTTTTCTCGACAGACTGTCATCAGAAAAGGCACAGACAAGTGTCATTGCTGTGATAGAGCGCCCCCTTGTGAGCAAACACCAAAACTAGCATCTAAACATTTTATTGAAAATAGAAACATGAGGCAGTCTGGTGCCGTAAAGACAATTATAATCGTGCGCGATACTCACGACTATGAAAAAATGCCACGAACGATTAATTGCGGACCTTTTTAATCGCGATTAACAATATTATCGTATATCGTCACATCTCTAGTGTCTACCAGCAATCTGACCAGAACTGAAGAAGCAGCTTGTATGAGCAGCAAAAGATCTTCACTCAACCATTTGTCCAGTTGACAGAATTTTTCTTTTACTTTGTAGTAACATAAGTGACAAAGTTTTGTTCTAACATGAAATTAGTTTAGATGTGTAATCCCTCATCCGTCCAGGATTGGCTTAATGTAGAGACAGTTTCAACAGTGGTCATATGGATGCAGTTTTTGTGATCAAGACGTTCCTTACAGCTCACATTCACACATGACTAATACCTCAATGCACAGTCTCATGTGCACTGAGGTATGTCAGAAATGATTTTACAATCTACCATGACAGTAGATGCTACAATTTGATTCTAGAAACGTAGGTCATACACTGTAGTAAAAGAAAAATTCAATTCTGTCAACTGGACAAGAAGTTATTTGAGTGAAAATGTTTTGCTGCTCATCCAAACCGCTTCTTCAGTTTTGATCAGATTGCTGGTGGACAGTGCCTTAGATCTATCTGAAGGAAGGAGTTAACTACACTGAAACTAACCCATTGTTTACAGTTTCTGTTTGTTGGCTAGGTCTGTTGAACTGTGCCTGAGTCATGTTTTGCTCCCCCAATGGGTGCTCTCATACTCATACTGTTGCACACTCATCATCTTATACACTCACTCATGTCAAAAGGTTAGACCACTCCTCTGGTAATGTTGGTTAACAGTGCTCATGGCAGTAAACATTTACTTCATATTACACAGGGCATAAATGTCCATATAAAAATTGTAACATTACTTTGTACTCAGTATTCTACAGCACAAGGGAGTTACCTTGTATCCATCCTTCACATGTCCCATCATGGCCAGTTTGATGTCTTCAGGATGAATGCCTTGTTTTTCTCCTCCCTCCATCCCCATTATGTCATTGAAGACAAAAGGGTAGGTCTCATCAGATAAATCTTCTTTGTAAATGCAGTGAGTTTCATACTGAATAAAACAAATTAATAAGGTCAACTTATGATTAACATTCATTAAATTAAAACAAAACAAAAGTAACTCTGAGACCTCGAGAGTGAAGCTTCTTGTGGCTGAATCACTGGTGTTAGCTGCAGCTCCATTAGACATCCTTTCATACAGAGCACTGGTCACTGAGTTGATGAAGCTGGACTTCCCAGCTCCGACTGGGCCGTACACCAGGACACGCAGATGTTTCTCTCCATGCCTTGGAGTGTACTTATTTATTGCCTTCAGAAGTTCTTCTTTGTTCCTGGTTATGAGGAAAACAATGTAACAGATACAAAGTTGTCTCGTCTTCTTCAAAAGGTTTACCCTATATTTTACTAAAACTATGAAATGACAAAGCATTCAGAAGAGATGCACAATGCCTGTCCCATATAGATGCTTCTTGTTTGTAATCTGTACCATTTGTTTGAAAAGTCATGGTTTATTAGATTTTCACGTTTTTAATGATTTAGAGATTCTTATAGTCAGACACGTATTTTGTGACATATGTTGGGTACAGAAACTTTATTCAGACCCTCTTAAAATTTTCACTCTTTGTTATAGTGCAGCCATTTTCTAAAATAATTTAAGTTAATTTTCCCTCCTTCATGTACACACACCACCCCTTGGTGTTTTTGAAACACAAAATTTTTGACATTTTTGCAGAATTATTAAAAAAGAAAAACTGAAATATCACACGGCCATAAGTATTCAGACCCCTTGCTCTGCAGTTAGTAGAAGTACCCTTTTGAGCTAATACAGCCATGAGTCTTTTTGGAAATGATACAAAGTTTTTCACACCTGGATTTGGGGATCCTCCACCATTCCTTGTTGCAGATCCTCTACAGTTCTGTCAGGTTGGATGCTGAACGTTGGTGGACAACCATTTTCAAGTCTCTCCAGAGATGCTCAGTTGAGTTAAAGTCAGGGCTCTGGCTGGGTCATTTAAGAACAGAGTTGTCCTGCTCCTTTGTTATTTTATCTGTGTGCTTAGAGTCATTTTCTTGTTGCAAGGTGAACCATCGCCCCAGTCTGAGGTCCTAAGCACTCTGGAGAAGACCAGTGAATCTGATTGCTCACCATCTTGGAGTCCTTCAGGTGTTTTTAGCAAACTCCATGCAGATTTTCATGTGTATTACACTGAGGAGAAGCTTCTGTCAGGCCACTCTGTCATAAAGCCTGACTGGTGCAGGGCTGCATTTTTTTGTAGCCTTGGCTAGATTTGTGCCATGCCACAATTTTGTCTCTGAGGCAGTTTCTTTGACCTCATGATTCTCATTTGCTTTGACATGCACTGCAAGCTGTAAGGTCGTATATAGACAGTGTGGCCTTCCCAATCAAGTCCAATCAGTATAATCAAACACAGATGGACTCCAGTGAAGGTGTAGAACCATATCAAGGAAGATAAGATGAAATGGACAGCACCCGAGTTAAATATGAGTGTCACAGAAAAGGGTCTGAATACTTATGTGATATTTCAGTTTTTGTTTTTTAATAAATCTGCCAAAAACTCATGTTTCTCTGTGAACACGAGTTGCTGTGTGTACATTAATGAGAAATAAAATTGACCTTAATGATTTTAGCAAATGGCTGCATTACAACAAAGTAAAACATTAAAGGCGGTCTGAATACTTTCCCTACCAACTGCACCTTTAAGTTTCATCTACACACTACACTGCCTTCCTCCGAAGTGTCATGTATGACACAAAAACACAGGTCTGACCACAAGAATCATGTAGTTAAATCATGTTTTTAAGGATTTTTTTTAAGGATTGTGTTTGTGCAGAAGTCAAAAGTGAAGCTGTGAAGCAAACCAAAACAAACATGGTGATGTTGACAGATGTACTTCAGCTTATTTTAGCAAAAATACTGACTATTTTGTTATTAGCTTAGACTTCATCCAAATTTACGTCCCTGCTCTTGCTCTGAGGGCCAGCTCCAGCTCATGGTGCCTAAGGTTGGGCCTTCTGTTGTTGGCTCTAAGCTCTGTTCTGCTCTGCAACTCCATGTCCCAACAGCTCATGTAGTGGAGCTCATCAGATCTCAGAAGCTAGAAGTGTCCTTAGGCAAGACACTTCACCCAACTTGCCTAGTATGAATGTGGTGTGAGCGTGAGTGTTGGTAAGCTAAAATAGTAGATTACCACCACCGGGTGTGGAGTGAATCAATAATGCACTAAACTGTAGTGACTTTGAGCATCTGGAAAACCGCTATATAATACTAATGCATTAGGCCAGAGCTGAGGACAGTGTTCCAACGAGGAACTAATTAAACCCTGTCCAGAGTCCGTAACGTTACAAAAATCAAGTAGTAAACAAGAATAGACATGTGACTTTTATAAAAAATTACAACTGGATGAGTTTACCCATAAGCTCTGCCATAATGAACAAAAAAAGCCAATGAGGACACAGCTCTATCTGCAATCATGCTTCCATGGCAAGATAAGAAATGTATCATTAAACTTCTGGATTTTGTTTCTAAATAGATACTTTAGACTAATCCTACTATGGCCTAAAATTCAGGTTTTCCAAAAAAAAAAACACAAAATAAAAAAGAGTGTAAATGTCACTGTGGTGCCCCCTTAAAAATCTAAATAAGTTACGCCAATGGAAGGAGTGTCCAAACCTTTTTAAACAGAAAGATGAAACTTGTCATGACATGGGTTATGTTCATGCTAAAAATGATGACCCCATCCTAAACCCAAGAAGGACTTGGCCATATTGGGTAGAAAAACATTTTTTTTGTAAAATCGTACTTTTCATACTTATTATCTCGAATTATCTCCAAAACCTGTGAAACGGTGTTAATTTTGAAAAGCATATAAATGTACAATGTCTCACAGATTATGTCAAATTGAGTCAGACTCAATGTAATATTTGTGCACATTGAAGACTTGAACGCAATCATGTACAATAGATATAGCTATAACATAAAAATTCTCTACAGTGCCTCCTTGAAAACTTCAATGCCGCCAAAAAAATGTGTTGTAGACAATAAAATTTTGGTATAGACATCCTTCTGGCCATCCTGAATCTGATAAAAATAAAGTGAGTTAGGAGTGTATTTACACAAGTCTGGATGTAGCTCACGTTCTCTCCTGCTTGAACTGGCAGAGAATAAAATAAAGTTGGCCCATAATTTTGTAGGACAGCGCACCTCCACAGCCCTGTGCAGTGCATACATAAGATGTAGAACGCCTCTTACTCACTATAACGGGTGTGTAACTGTTGCGATGGTTGTGGTGTAGTGGAGGGGAGCTGCATTATGTGGAATCAGCCTGTCTTGTCTTACATCCTGCCTAAAAAGCCTATCAGCTAAAAGTCTTTTGAAAAATTAAAACAAAAAAATAGTTATTAAATGGAATACTCACCCCCAGTCGATCTTCCGCCATGGCTCATCAAACACTAAAGAGATCAAACTGATATCATTTCCTAGGTACATCACAGTGTAATCACAGTAGTCTACATTTATCAAACTTTTGTGCAATAAAATCAGAGTACATGGTCAAACAAACACACACTGATACATGGGTATGGATGTGAGTGTACAATGTGTACAAATCATACTGCATGGCCAGGTGTGGTGTAGAATATACAGCAATTTTAGTTGCTTTGGCTGGTTATGTTGGTCAATATCTTAATTTGTTCTGACCCCAAATTTACACCAAAGCAGTGCAGCATACGCTCCGAAATTGCTTTCAATGTTAACCGGCTCTGTGTAATTCCACCCACTGGACAGGTGCATGATATTACTGGTGTAGATTACAATGCTCAAATTAGGTCGGAGTCCTAATTTTCAGCATTAACCGCATGTCTTCTCTAAAAGCATGACAGTCAATGAAACAACGTGTGTTGACTCCAGGACCTTGAGGAACGAGTCACGATGGACAATGTAAAGTTTATAGTTGTGGGCAATAGATATAAAACACTTCACATCAAACAATTAATTTAACAATGTCAACAAAGAAAACTTTGCATGCCGTACAGAAACCAAAACCCAAATGGCCAGTAGCCCAATTTAATGCAAGCACGGCAGCCACGGCTTGTTACCACTATGCCAAGTGTTGTCCCTCAACTTGTCACCAGTGAATATGTAATAAAACAGTTTGCTTTTTCCACATGAGAATATACAGAGGCTAGTGTTGCAGGAGTAGCTCTCATGCCTCTGGTGTAAATTGACAAATTGCAACTTTGCCTATGCCCTTCATATTGAAATGGTTCAGCCCAGTGATTGAGTGCAAAGGTCCAAGGCAGAGCACGACTCAGGCTGACACACCTGCAGTCCTGCCTACAGTATTCTCTAGGAAAGGCCAGTCCATGAGCTCCGCCTTTCATTTGTAAGTGTTATGACACAACTGGTTAATTTCAGGTTTTGAGGCCAGTTGAAGTCAATGGGTTATCTGTAGTTAAGAATAAAATATGCACAGTTTTAACTCATGTAATACTTTTGATGTAGATTTTAAATGGCAACAGCAAAGATTTTGATAAGATTTAAAAAGACTAACCTAAATAAGTTTAGTTGAGATCCATGTTTGTTCGTCCACTTGATGGTGCTCTAAACTAAATAATAGATTCATTTATTTATTCAATTTTATTTACTTATTTTTATTTTTTTTGCCTATAACCTTAAATAAATGAATAATGAATGTTTAATTTATTTCTATGTTTGTGTGTGTTTAAAAAAAACAAAACCCAAAAACAAACCAAAAAGCCAGGTAGCCATAAAAGCATCCAGCCACTGCACTGGCTAGACTAACATTTTCCTGTGTGTAAATCTTGGGCGTCTAAAGCTTACAAAATCTTCCCTATTAATATCGTGCATTAAAACTATGACAACAGTATTATGTGCATATTTTACTCTTGCAAACTAAGTACAGATGACCCATTGCCCACAACCCATTTTTAGTCATCCTTTACTGGCCAGGTTCATTAAAGATGTCTATGTAATCCCCATGTTGTAATGGCAGGTTCTATAGCAGAAAAGGTGACTTCAGTTGACTTGAGAAAGTGTGCTAGTGATCTGGTTATGTGCAGTAAGGATATGTCATTGTCATTTGTCAATAGCTTGTAGATTACTTAACTTAACAAATCATACAAATAGGATTCAGTTGTTTATGGACATTAATGCTAAACATGCATTAATCTGTTGAATTTGTATGAATCGGGGCAGTCGGGGTCATATTTGTTCTATCAAACTGTAAACTGTGTAACTTTACATGGTCTTGCATTGACTTTAATGGAAAGAGAGGGTTATTAATATGACACCAGAAAGCTCAAAATTAATTAATTAATACTGATGTTTGGGCAGTTAATAACATGTTTTCAATGGAGTTTACACTTCTTTACATCAGTAATTAGAACCAACATGGTGTCAGGTGGCAAAAAAAACATTTATTCCATGTGTCTGAGCATTTATCTTGCCCCAGCACAGATATGTTGCATAAGCAGCTCTTGAGGTCAATATATGTCCACTGTGTTCTCTCTGAATCTAATTATAAAGTGTTTTATTGTCTGATAATCTGGAAGTTCACACTAGCATGCTTGTTGTTGTTAGCATGTTTTTGAAGACAGTAAAATTCAGGTAGCCTTTAAATATGACATGACTACTAACTTCACTATAACATAGTAGATGGGCCTTCAGTTTGACACATGATCATTAAGGGGTTAAGATGGCCACAAGGGAGATGGGTGCTGTCACAGCACTCCTAGCTTGTAGTTTGTTTTCATACTTTTTGGGACCTATCGATGTTGATCCAGCTCAGATGGGTGGCAATAGTCACCCACCTTTACTTCAAAGTAACAAACTCAACAAACTTGAGTATCTGAGCTAACAGATCAAGAACTGGCAAAGACAAGCATCGGCTATGGAACCTACACGCTGGCTATGACTTTCGTGTACGAATCCATATTCAAGAAAATTGCCGTGAGGACTACTTCAAAAGCACAATCATCATCACATACATGTGCCATCATCACTGCGATTTGTTTGCTGTTATCCGGTGACATCAACCCTTGTCCAGGCCCACTCCACTACAGGACTCCGGGAGAGGCTAACCTGTTAGCTACAGAGGGAAACCCGCGTCACTCCTGCCTTAAAGGTATGCTCTTCTGGTACAGCATCATCTTGTGTACATTCTAATCGTCTGCTCCCTCTCTGTCCGCTGTCAACTGCTTTTGAGCTGTGTGTCCAGAAAGACCGGGGAGACGGTGAAGCGGTAGCTGGGCTGTCCGTCGGCAAATCAGTTTCGAGTGCGCGTCTTCGGGTGGTGGCGGATGATAGACCGTCTGATCAGCAGTATGCAGTAGCCTCTACGTCAGACATGTCAAACTCAGGCCCGCGGGCCAAATTTGGCCCTTGACATAATTATATTTGGCCCACGAGATCATATTAAATATGTATTAGAGCTGGCCCGCCGGCCGACGTGCCAGTATAGCGCATGCACCTCTAATACTACAAATCCCTGAATGCGTTGCCCCTACCACTTCCACTTTACCACTTGTTGACAATCATTAGCATGTGCTACCTGTCACTCAAATTTAATCCACCTCTTCTAAAAAACATACAGATGTTGTTGAAAATTTTCAAAAAATATCCAGTTTGGCCCGTGACTTAGCCTCAGCTTTTGCTTTTGGCCCTCAGTGAATCTGAGTTTGACACCCCTGCCCTACGTCATTCAGAAGCGAGGCGCACAAACGGGACTTTAAGCAACAACAACAAATCCAGCGGCTAAATCCAGCAATAATCAAAAAACGGAAAAGGATGTTCTTTCAGACTCTTAATCAGTCCAAAATTGTATGGGACCCTAAAACAAAACCAAAAGGGCTTTTGGACAAACATTTAAATATCAGGAGCATAGTGACTAAAACTGAACAAATTCAACATCTGTTAGTCAACTCAAACCTGGACTACCTCTGCCTGTCTGAGACTTGGCTCATTAAAAACTCTCCTTCCTATAACTATTACTTTATAATAATTATAGGAGGACAGGAACGGGGCTAAGGGTGGTGGTGTAATGATTTACATAAAAGACAATATTCAGTGTCATGAAATGCAATGCCTAAATGATTATGAATTGGAATGGCTAGGTGTAAATATTATACTGTCACCCCCAAAAGTCTTTTTAATATTGTTGTGTATCGCTCTCTTTCAACATATAGTAGTTTTTATGACAATTTTGAAACACTACTTAAGGAATGTAATGCAAACAAAGAGACTTAAATTTTTGATGACTTTAACATTAAGTGGGAGGACAAATCTGACAGAAAACATCTCAAAAGAATTGAAGATAAATTTGATCTGGTACAAATGATTAAAGGGCCCTCAAGGATGTCAAGTAGCACCCAGATTGATCTAATACTTACGAATTGACCTGAGAGGATAATTAAAACCTGCATTATGTTAGCTGGTCTTTCTGACCACAATCTGATCCTTACAGCAAGAAAGCTTTCAAAAAAGAGACAACAACCAAAGAAAATGAATATGGAAAAATTCCTAAAAACAAACAAGAGGCTTTTAAAAATGCAGTGCAGCAGATTGAGTAGGAAGAGATACTATCGGGAAGCTGTGAAAGGGAAAGTGAAGTTTATTCAACTAGAATTGAAAGTCTAATTAAAAACATCAGCCACAAAATCAGCAACACACACAAAAATGTGATACCCTGGATGAATTCAGACATCCTAAGACTAATGAAAGAGAGGGATCTGGAATTGAAAGATGCAAATAAAAGCAAGACAACTAGTGCAAAAAAAAAAAAAAACCCTGTTTACAACATTAAGAAATAAGGCTGTGAAAAACATACGAAAAGCCAAAGCCAACTTCTACCTGACTGTAATTGAAAACACAAGAGGTAGTTAAAAAACTGTCTGGCAGCACCTGAAAAAACATAGGACATGACGCTAAAAAGAAAAAGCTTTTAGAAATCAAAGTCAATGATAAAATAACAACTGACTCACAAAAAGTTGCAGAGGCCTTCAATATTTTTTTCTATGAGTCCGTTTCCTCAATAACTCAGTCTTTCCCATCCAAACACATAAACACTTTACCTATATTCACATCAGAGGCAGCCTTCAAATTAGTCAGTGTCACTGAAACTCAAGTTGCTCAGACAATAAAATAACTTGAACAATTGAAAACAAAGGACATATTTGGCATAGGTACATTTACATTAAAAGATCTCAGTCAAATTCTCACCCCTTCTCAGGTGGTCCACAAAGTTCTATACTAGATCCATTGCTCATTTCCCTCTATATAAATGACTTCTCGTCAGTTTTTCCTAATGCCGATATTCAAATGTAGGCAGACGACACTGTTACCTACACACATGGCAATAACCCTTCACAAGTGGTAGAAAAACTAACACAATCCATTATTCACTCTCTAAATGGCTAACTCAGTGCTGTCTACAACTTAACATAAGCAAAACAGTTTCAATGTATTTTTCCAAATCCAACAACACACATACTTCTGCAAATGTCTGGGTAGGTGGGGAAAAAATTCAACAAGTTTCAGTATTCAGTATCTTGGAATAGTAAATGACTCCAAACTCACTTTTAAATCTCAGACAAAAAAGGTGTCCAATTGACTAAAATTCAACATATCCAGTTTTCGGTTCATCAGATCTCACTTAACCTTGCAGGCAGCAAAATTGTTAATCCACTCAGTGGTTCTATCACACATCACTTAGTGTTTCACTACATGGTCCCAGGCAAATAAAACAACGCTAAAACCAATAGAGTCACTTTACAAACAGACAATAAAAATACTGGATAAGAAGTCACTGAGACACCATCATTGAAATATTCTCCAAAAGCATAATCTGTTAAATTGGGAAAACCTCATTAGGTATTCAGACCTTTGTCTAATCTACAAAATTATTCATGGTCAGTCCTCTCCTCCACTCACTCAGTTCATCAGCACTAGAACCACCCCACAACGTCTCACTCGAGAGCCAGTCCGTGGAGACTGTATAGTTCCTTTGAGGAAAAGCGCTTTCAGTCAGAGCGACTTCTCAGTCACAGCCTCTCAGCAATGGAACTCAGTACCCAGCTGCATTAGAGAACTAACCTCATACAGGTTGTACAAAAAACACGTAAAGAACTGGCTAACCTCCCAGCAAACCTGTGATCACTAAGAGCTTTTACTATATACAAGGGGTTGGGAACCTTTTTGACTCAGAGAGCCATGAAAGCAAAGTATTTGGAAATGTATTTCAGTGAGAGCCCAACTAAATGTGAGTATAATAAGCTTCTGAATTTATTCTTTTAAATAATGTTGTTATAATGCTCACCATTCATGCGACTTCTACTTGATGTTTTTAAGATGAGAGAAAGACTGCTCACATGTATATGTAGATCCAAACATGGTCAATACAGCAATACTCACACTCACATATTAAAGGAAATGTCAGAATATACTATATTTTTTCACACAAATACCTCTATTTTACATATCCACTCGTACTTATTCTTTGCGCATTGAATAAGCGACTGGGAAAATCCCAACTGCTCCTGCGCTCTGATTCGTCATCTTTGAGGGACAGAGGCAGATTACTGTAATGATGGTAACATATCTAAAGATCCTGGTGCCTCTGCTTTGAGACGCCGTTTGAATTTACATGAAGCACAGTTGGTTGCGGAGTTACAGTAATAAAAAGTCAGCAACTGCGAGTCTATCGGCAACGACAGCACCCGACGCTAAAGGGCTATAACAAGTGAGAATATTTTATGTTTTATCTGCGAGCCAGATGCAATCATCAAAAGAGCCACACCTGGCTCGCGAGCCATACGTTCCCGACCCCTGTGTGATACACTGTGTGAGCTTCTTCTACCTGTCCTGTGTTTCTTATTTCTGTGTGCTTATTTTGTTTTGTAATGTATATAATGTTCTTATTGCTTGAATTGTGTTCTGTCTTAACTCCACTGTTTGTACATTTGTAATTTTAACTTGCACTGTTTATAATTTTTTAATCTTTACTATGTTTGAGGACGCGGGGAGGCGCTTGAGATGTAGACGTGTTTCTTGCAAGCTCTGTACAGGTCCACTATTTTTCATTTTAATTTAGCTCTGTCTTTGTGAAGTCTGTCTATTTTATCCTCAACGTTGTACGAGGATATATTTTTTGAAACAATAGTCTGAAAATGGCAACTCCAGTGACCCGAAACCAGTCAAATAAACATCGTGGCTGCTCCCAAGCTAGCTCCGCGTTAGCCGCTAATGTACCGGAGGATGCGGAGCCTGAGAGCGCGCTGACGACTACGGTGCTCATGGAATCTCTGAAAAGTCTAAGGGAATCCATCTGTGAGAAGATTGGACAAGACATTAGGGACTTGAAAACTGAGCTGAGTAAGAGCATTGATTCTGTGAGGGCCGAGTTGACGACTTCAGTTACTAATATACAGGCCACGCTCTCATCACATGACACTCGCATCAAAGATTTGGAATGTTCCGCAACTTTCACCGGGGACACAGTGACTGGCCTTGACTCTACTATGGCACAACTCCTAAAAGAGATGAAGGAATTACGCGCTAAATGTGATGATCTGGAGGGCAGGTCCAGGCGTAATAATCTGAGGCTGGTCGGAGTTGAGGAGGGCGCGGAGCGCGGTCAACCAACAACGTTTGTGTCCGAACTTTTGAAAGAAATCCTGGGATTAGATGCTGCTGCTCCCCTTTTGGACAGAGCGCATCGGTCCACTCAAGAAAAAACAAAGCAAGGTGGGCCCCCTCGCGCATTCATCATGCGCGTTCATTACGCTCACGTGAGAGACGAAATTCTGCGCAAATCCAGTCAGCAGTCACTGATTTACAAGGGAAGGAAAGTGTATATATTTTCCCCGACTTCACCTCATCTGTGGCGAAGAAGAGGGGCAGCGTTTGGAGACGTAAAAAAGCGTCTAAGATCTGTGGAAGGAGTCAAGTATGGGATGCGCTTCCCCGCCACTCTGCGCGCATCACTCCCGGGGGGGAAGAGAGAGCGCACGTTCGAGGATCCTAAACTGGCAATGGACTTTGTGAACCACGAGCTGGAGGACGCTGGAGAGCCGAGTAACGGGACCCATCGGCATCAACGTATGCATTAGACCTCTGCTGCAGTTATAACTCGGGACACTCCTGTTGTTTTATTTCTTCTTTTGTGAGGTCATTGATATGACGGTACATTGTCACGAACAACAGGTATGTTTTGTTCTCTTTACTCTTAGGTTTCATGTTAGTCCCTTCGCGGTAAAATATACAGCTGTTTAGGCAGAGTTCTACACACTGGATGCATCTCTTAGTTACCTATTCTTGTTTTGTTTTTTTTTTTCCAAAGACAGTTTTCTTAATTCTGACATGACCTGAGCTTGCGCTTGTTTAGTGTTCGTATTGGTTCTGAGTGAACAGACGGGGAGTTTGACAGAATCTGTTGTGCACCTATGTTGGGGGGGTGCAGGGGCGGGATTTTTCGGGAATTTATTTTATTTTATTATTTTTGGGGGGTTTATCGCAGTTTGTTTTAATTCCAATGTTTCTCTTCATATTATACTTTATTTATATTGGTGTTCTGATTTATACACTTTGAGCCAAACCCGGCTCATTACATGCCATTGTGTCACTACTTTTAGTTTAAAACTCTTATATGCCACCATCTATAGGTTCTAGTGTAACATTTGCGAGCTGGAATGTCAGGGGGTTAGGGAAGCCATCAAAGATCAATAAGGTTCTTTCTCACCTTGCCAGTTTAGGGGTCAAGGTTGCCTATCTACAAGAAACTCATTTTAAAAAAATCTGACCATATGAAGATACGTAGAAGCTGGGTTGGTCAGTCCTATCACTCTCTTTTTAATGGAAGAGCCAGAGGCACAGCCATTCTGATTCATAAATCATTACAGTTTAAAGCATCAGATGTTATTGCAGACTCTGGGGGTCGTTACATAGTTGTTTACAGGCCATATTGCAAATATACCTCTAATTTTGGCAAACATATACGCACCAAACTGGGACAATGACAAATTCTTTTCAGATTTCCTGTATAATCTGCCACATTTGGACACTCATCATTTAGTTTTGGGCGGTGACTTTAAACTGTTGTCTAAACCCTTTATTGGATAGATCTTCTTCATCTTCATCAAAATTAACTAAATCTGCACAAGTAATCAATGCATTTGTAAGAGACTACAGCATGACAGAGTTATGGCGAAATCTCAACCCAACTGGGCGAGCATACTCATTTTTTCTCTCCGGTGCATCAATCATTTTCTCGGATTGATTATTTTCTGGTTGACAGTAGGCTGCTTCAAACAGTCGAAACTTGTTCATATAACCCCATTATTATTTCTGACCACTCACCTCTTACTGCTACTTTCAGGCTTGCATTTCATGCTCCGAGACCACCTTGGAGACTTGGCATAACTGCTTTGTCACAGGATGAAGTTGTTCAATATATTGCCTCTCAGATTGATCTCTATTTTGATACAAATGCATCCGATGAAATTTCATATGGAACATTATGGGAGGCCCTCAAAGCTTTTCTCAGGGGGCAGATAATTTCATATATGGCTCACAATAATAGAGAAGCTAACAAACAAAGATCAGATGTGATCCATCGCATCTCACAGCTCCAAGCAACATTTGCTTCAGCACCTACACCTGTTGTGTTGAAGGAGCTGCTTCTTGCAAAAAATGAGTTGGATATCCTGTTGTCTACTGAGGCTGAAAAAAATCTAATGAAGTCCCGCCATCTTTACTATGAATTTGGAGATAAAGCAAGCAAGATACTTGCTCATCAACTAAAACAGACTTCAGCCTCGAGGCTCATTACTAAAATTGATACACCACAAGGTTCTACACACGATGGCAAAAAAATTAATGATAGTTTTAAGGATTTTTACTTGTCTCTCTACAACTCTGAGCATGATATTCAGCCCGACTTTGACTGCTTTTTCTCCCATTTAAATTTACCCCAACTCAGTGAAGGATCTCAAAATAGTCTTGAAGCTCCTCTAACTGCTGAGGAATTGGACATTGCCATCAAGTCCTTACAATCTGGTACGAGTCCTGGACCAGATGGGTTTCCACCTGAATTTTTTTAAAAGTTTTCCCCTCAATTAATTCCACACCTTTTGAACATGTATAATGAGTCTCTCTAATGTAGGTGTTCTTCCCAGACATTAAGAATGGCATCTATATCTCTCATTGCAAAAAAGGGCAAAGGATCCTACTAAATGTGCATCCTACCGCCCCATATCTCTGCTAAATGTTGACATTAAAATTTTAGCTAAGGCCTTAGCCTTACGCTTGGAACATGTTCTGCCACAACTAATCTCTGCTGACCAAACTGGCTTCATAAGAAACAGATACTCATTTTTCAATATTCGCAGACTACTTAACATTATTTATGGTCCACCCAGCTCCTCAACCCCAGAATTAATACTGTTAATGGACGCCGAAAAAAGCCTTTGACAGGCTGGAATGGGATTACCTCCTTTACGCAATGACAAAAATTCAACTTTGGCCCTCATTTTATAAATTGGATAAAATTACTTTACACTACCCCCCTGGCATCAGTTTGCACAAACGGGTTGCATTCAGAAGCATTCCCCATCTCTCGTGGGTCAAGACAGGGATGTCCCCTCTCACCCTTATTATTTGCCCTGGCTCTAGAGCCTCTGGCAATTGCAATTCGGCAAAATATGGCAATAAGAGGCATATATCGAGAAGGTCTTGAGCAAAAAGTATCTCTATATGCAGATGATATGATCTTGTACATCTCAGATCTGAATACTTCAATCCCTGCTGTCCTCTCAACTCTGATGCATTGGCAGTATCTCAGGATATAAGATAAATCTTCAGAAGAGTGAAATTTTCCCTGTTAACTCTAAGGCCCAGGCCATACCCTCTGGATCAACTACCCTTTAAGGTTACTCGAGACAAGTTCACTTATCTTGGCGTCCATATCACAAACAAGGCCGATAATCTTTTTAAAGAAAATTTTCTACCCCTGGTTAATGACCTAGAAGAGAGTATAAAACGCTGGTCTTCTCTGAATCTCTCAGTTGCCGGTAAAATTAACACTATCAAGATGAATGTACTCCCTAAATTCAGTTATCTTTTTCAGTGTATCCCAACTTTCATTCCCAACTCTTTCTTTAAAAAATTGGATAATATTATCTCCAGTTTTGTTTGGGATCAAAAGCCACCACGCCTGAGTAAAGCCTATCTACAAAGACCAAAAGAATTAGGCGGTATGGCCCTTCCAAATTTCCAGTTGTATTATTGGGCAGCAAATATCCGTCCCATTGTCCACTGGTTATATGAAGACCCAGGTGCTGATGCCCCTTCGTGGTGTATTCTGGAAGCACGATCCTGCAGTCCCTCCTCGTTGGCTGCTCTAGTGTACTCCTCACTTTCCACTGACTCTTATTCCTTCACAAAAAACAAACAAGTGTCTGCCACTCTTAAAATCTGGAAACAGCTTAGGAAACGCTATGGATGGCACTCTCTCTCATTTAGAGCCCCTATTCATGCAAATCATATGTTTCCCCCCTCTCTTGAGAGTAATGCTTTTCTAACCTGGCAGAATAAGGGGAATCAAAACTCTCCAGGTGTCTTTTTAAGAATGGACAATTTATGTCATTCCAACAACTGTGTACTGACTTTTAACATCCCACGTACACATTTTTTTTCCGGTAACCTACAGATTCGTGACTTTGTTAGGAAACAGAACACCCTATTCCCCGCTCTTCCTCCTCAACTAGACATTGATCATTTGTTGACAACTTTTATATCATTTAAAGGGATGATATCAACTCTTTACAACACGTTATCCTCTTTACATACTACATCTCTGGATATTATAAAAAAACAGATGGGAACGGGACCTAGGAGTAGTCTTATCAGCTGAGGATTGGGGCAAAATTTTGAGACGGGTCCACACCTCATCAATCTGTGCCAGACATGGCCTATTACAATGTAAAATAGTACATCGAGCTCATTGGTCAAAAGACAAACTAGCGAGGAGGTTCCCCAACTCTGACCCAACCTGTGACCGGTGTAAAATAACAGAAGGTACATACTTCCACACATTCTGGAGCTGTACCAAATTGGTCCCTTTCTGGACTCAAGTGTTCAAGACGTTGTCAGGCACGTTAAGGCTCCCCATAGACCTTCATCCAGTGACGGCTCTCTTTGGGATTATGTTGAATCCTTACCCCCTGAACAAGTACCAACAAGACTTTGTGGCCTACTGTACACTTCTCGCTCGCAGACTAGTTTTATTAAACTGGAAAAATGCACTGCCTCCATCACACTCACAATGGATTAAAGACATTTTATACTTTATGAAAATGGAAAAGATCAGACACACGATTAATGGACGTTCCAATAGATTTTTTGAAATTTGGCAACCCTTCCTTAAATATGCAAGAGAAAAAATGGATATAATAATTTGATGGAAGCCCTGTATCTTTACAGCTTTTACTACACTTAAGTTCTTCTGCTTTACAGCTGGGGCTGCATCGATTGCATGTAACTGTTATAAACCTATTTTGTCTCTTTTAGTTATATTTTTTATTTTTTTAATTTATTTATTCATTTTTTTTATCAAATTATTATTATTATTATTATTATTATTATATATATTTTTTTTATTGTTATTATTATTTGTTTAGCTATTCAGCTTTGTTCTGTTTAGTGATGACTTTTGGGGTCTTTAGTGGGAGGGTCGGGTTCTATGACATGTTTATGTATAACTTTTGTCATGATGTTCTTTTTTGTATAACATAAAAATCTTTATAAATAAAGTGTTAAAAAAAAAAAAATAATAATAATAATCTTTACTATGTTTTAGGATGACCAATTACCATCGGTCCAGGGACAACAGATGAAAAATAACCTATCTGGCTAATTCTGGTGCATTTAATTAATGTACATTGTCCATGTCAAATAAACTAAATAAATACATAGTTAACGCAATTATATTTAAGATTTTACAAACAATCTTGCCCAGTTACCTTGTGTATTTTTTTTTAATTTTTGGGTGAAGTTTATAATTTTACTTCATTGTTAGACATGAGCAGCAGATATGACATATGGAGTAATTTTATAAACAAAACTTCTCTAAAAGTGCATTTAAAAAGTTATGATGAGTTTAATAAAATTAGATGACAGCACCTTTTATTGTTTTTTAAATGTTTTCCTTCCTTTCCTGAATCGTCACAAACTAAACCCCAGCACCTGCAGCTCATCATTAATATACAGAGAATGAGAAACACATGTATGTGTCTGTACCTGCAGGTTTAGGCACCGGCAACACAGCTTCATTTGTGATTGTAACAGTTTTAGGTTAGAACTTTCTGTGATAGAACTTTCTGTGTTGTAGGTGTAGGTATTCTACTTCAGAACGCACCTCTACTTCCTGTATTTTTGTGCTTTTCTTTTCAATAACAAACTGCCACTTATCTGACGTAAAACTATGATAAATATTTACCACCAGTACTATTCCACCAAATCATAATTAGAAAAACAAGAGAAATTGTAATGCACTTTAAACAAGGAATTAAAACAGTTTGTTTGCTGTAATAGCACGGTTACACCCAGCCAATCTCTCTCAAAGTTTTATCAAACATTGAAGAAAACATAAAACCGTAATTAGACTCATCACCAGTGATACTTATAAGGTCTAGTATAGTTATAGTATAGTTATAGTTCTCAAATTAATACAATATAAGAATGTACTTACATGGATTTGGAGGTGCTTTAAAAACAAACAAAACACACACAGATAATGAATATTTCATTAATATTACACAGAAAACATAAGATATAACTTTTATTTGTTATTGTGAACTTACGTCCACGTGCAGGAACTTCCACTTTAACTATGGAAATGAAAACAGATTTAAAAGAAATATAATTATTTTTATTTTTAAATAAGATTCATGGTATTGATACTTTGCAGTGACAGCACGCTGGGGGGTTCTTCATGACTTTCTATGGCAGAATTTTTTGTTAGTTACCATGGTAACACGATACACACATTAGCACGCTGCCAGTTTTTAGATGATCTGAAAACTAAATTAAAGTACAACAGGAATTTAAACAATAGATTTTCAGGTGTGTGTGATTAATATAAGTGTTCATGGTCCAAGAGGGATTAACTGAAAAATGGTTGGCTAATGCTAGCCAGCTTGTAATTTTATGTGAGACTTGTTTAACAGCACAAAACAGCTCACCTGTTGTAGTTTACACTGAAGCTGCTCTTTCTGGTGCTAACATAAAGCTCAGATTACAGTCTGACCTGAGTAACAGAGCTTCAGACAGAGCAGTGCCTACAGTTAGCTTTATACTCCCAGGGAATGTTGATGACATCAGCTGCAAAGTATCAGTATATTAAAAGTTATATAAGATGCATAAGGACTCACCATATTTTATTTCTGTTGGGATAAAACAAAAACAAAGAAACAGTATTAGTCAAACATGTTTTAAAATATATGAACCACTATTCAGCCTCTTCACCATAAACCAGTTTATCTGATATAATCCTGTGTGTGAGATTTTTACAAATCCAATCAAGGCCTATAAATAAAGCCTCATAATGAGTTTGACTCTAAACAGTGACACACATTTACATTATTGTTTATTACTGTGCATTGTTCACTGTACCATCATGTTATGGATCTGTTCAGTGATGTCCCAGGGTTTTGAACAATGATTTAAACAATGTTTGAACAGATACAACTTTTACTGATAAGAAATGTAACTCTGATTTATTCTTAATTACAAAAACATTGGACATGACGCCTGTTCATATACTGATAAAACTGTCTCACTCAAATACTTAAAATGCAACGCAAATATGTTTTAGCAACTATACATACATTACACTGTAAAAGCATATTAACATTCAGCTTTCAACTAAATTAGAATTGAGAATCTCTCACCCTCTTTTGAATTTCCTCCTCCCATGATGCAATGCAAATCTGTTTTAGCAAATATGCACACACTACACTGTAAAAGCATACAGTTAACATTCAGCTTTAAATACATTTGAAATAAGAATCTCTCACCTTCTTTGGTTTGTGTTCTCTCATACAGTCTCAACCTGCCAACAGTAAAATGACATCAATAACATATCACACCCAACAAAAGTAAAAAGGAACAAGTACGTTGAAGCTACCTGTGTTGTCGTCTGAATCTCATATGAGTGAAGTCTAAACTGTCTCAGCCCCTTTTATATGCCTCCCAGAGATGGAAAGCAAAAGTGAAAGTTGGAAACAGAAAGCAAACAGGAAGCAGTGGAAGTGCTGATCGTGTTTATGTGAACAAAAGTGATCTCATCTCGGCTTCTTTCTAATTCATGTGCTTATGGGAAGAGGGCGGTGCTATTATCTAATCTTGGCAAAACATTTTTAATCCATATATCTGAGCATTTATCTTGCCCCAGCAAAGATATGTTATTGATGTAATTTAACTGTTTGTAGGCTGAGACTGTATCTGAAAGGAAATTATGGGAGGAACACAAACCAAAGAAGGTGAGAGATTCTCAATTCTAATTTAGTTGAAAGCTGAACGTTAACATCTTTTTACAGTGTAGTGTGTGCATATTTGATAAAACACAGATTTGTGTTGCATTGTAAGGATTTGACTGAGACAGTTGTATAATTATGGATTAGTTATTTAAAAATATAAATTGAACTAGTTGACAGTTTGCAGAAAAGTGCAAATACGATAAATATGCCTTGACCAAGAGATAGACACATACAGGTTTTTATCAGTATATGAACAGGCGTCATGTCCAATGTTTTTGTAATTAAGAATAATCAGCGTTACATTTCTTATCAGTAAAAAAAGAGAAAACAAGAGAAATTGTAATGCACTTTAAGCAAGGGTTTAAAACAGTTTGTTTGCTGTAATAGCACGGTTACACCCAGCCAATCTCTCTCAAAGTTTTATCAAACACTGAAGAAAACATAAAACCGTAATTAGACTCATCACCAGTGATACTTATAAGGTCTAGTATAGTTATAGTATAGTTATAGTAAGTATAGTTCTCAAATTAATACAATATAAGAATGTACTTACTTGGATTTGGATGTGCTTTAAAAACAAACAAAACACACACAGATAATGAATATTTCATTAATATTATACAGAAAACATAAGATATAATGTGCAGGAAAGGAAAATTATACTCATTATTGTAACTGTCACTAGCGTTTATGTATTTGATTTCATGTTTGTCCTGTAAAATTAGCGTTTACGCCATCTAGTGGTGAAAAACACGGAACAAATAATTTAAAAAATAAAGTTCCGCCCGAACCTAATTGAAATGCGCACTCAGCTATCCGCGCTCTGCTACAGCCACGTTTTTCAAGCTCTCTGAATAAGAAGAAAAGGCCATAAATGACTAATTAGCCCCTCGTGGATGTCGGCTCACGAGGTTTGTGCATTTTTTATTTGTGTAATTTAAGTTTCATGTATTGTATAATTTTCATTTTAAGTATTTATTTATTGTATTTGCTTTGTGACAGTTCTCAAGGGTTGTTAAGGCGAGAATAAACCCTGTTTTATCTACCTCGTGCTCATGCTCATCCCTTGAGGGTGCCACAGTGAGAACTCTTCTGCTCCGCATGAGTAGACGAGACGGCGCCAGCGTCGGGGACGACAGCGCTTCTATTCACCACGGACACGCGCACGTAAAGACGCAACAAGAGCGGGAAATCCAGGTTCTCCCTAAATGAGCTTTGCACCAAGGACTTAAATGAGATTATTTCATAAGAAAATAAGATAAGTTTAAAACCCCTTACCATTACGGGTGATTTTGGTGAAATTGCCTTTGTTCTGACCTCTCCAAATTAAAATGATAACTGTTATTGAACCATAAGTATTATTTACACATGTTTGGGGTCTTTGTAAAGGTAACATCCTCTAGTTTTACCCTCAGGTGTCAGAATCACTGTAAGTTTGTCTGGTAAGTATTTATACACTTTGGAACACACATATAAAATGATTTTTCTCATCCTCGCCTAAAATTTTTTGTAAAAATTAAGGTGAAGAAAGCTGCAGTAGGTAGCTGGGGACAAAAATACACTATATTTCAACTGAAAATATTGTTGACCTCTCACATTTCAGATTTGAGGTCAATCTATAAAAAAAATTGATTTTTACACTTATTTTATTATGACTAAATCCAGGCGTTTTATGGAAGGACTTTTGATGTATCCAAGTTTATCCAAAGAGGTGAGAGAGGTGAAGTAGTAATATATCATATACATATTCATAATCATCACACACAAACAGTTAAGGACGCACAATGATGCAGAATGTAGCATGGAGTGGAGCTGTGCCTCTACACTGTACTCTACTGTGTACAGTAAAACTAAACTACACACCATCTCGTTCAGCTGCTTATTGGCTGTGTAAAAAAGTGTAAATGCTAATCTGTGCACATCTTACATTTTTACTTACAATACTGTAAACTGCAGAATAAAACAACACCTTTGAATCAATAAACAAATGAAGTCTAATTCATACAGATAAACACAAATGTGCCTGACGCATGGTTCCAATGCCACTATGTGCACAGAAGTGATGCTAATGATTACACACGATATATTTTATCTACAATTATGTAAATAGCAGAATAAACCAGGCTTACCGATCCAGAACAGCATCCAGGCCATCAAAAAATAAGCTCCTCCACTCCTGAGTCCACCGTGGAATCTGCCACGGACCGCTCCGGGTCCGAGATGCCTCTGATATAACTTGTACAAACATCCACAGTGTCCTCGGTCGCGCACTGCCTTTGTTTTATCCGTTTCGTCGTGTTTAGAAGCAAAACTGTTGCAAAATCACAGTGCGTCATTTTACGCACGCTTTACACACGAAAAGCCGTGATGCATTTACTTTCGTTACGCACTGGGCCTGCTCCGTGTGTTTACAGAAAACCATGGCATGTCATACATCCTCGTGTTCAGCTGCTCATTGGCTGTGAGGAGAAAACGTCACTGAATGTGTGAGATGTGACTGGTTGATTCTACACGGGGGAGAGTGGGGCGTATACTTTTAGTCACCTGTAGCACTGATTCGCTGTCTGGGGCTCCAGTGACCCTCAACCCCCACCTTATTGGCCAAACTTGGTGTCAATCAGAAGCTAGCATGTTTGTTTATCACTGAGAAACAAAGTTGGCGCTCTCTGAAGTTTGTTATGCCTGAAATTGACAAACGAAATGCAAAAAAATGACGGCGCAGATTTTCACTTAGATCCTCCATGTCCAGCAGATTGGACATGGAGGATCTAAGTTATTTTGTGGACATAATTTCTTGACTGGATTATATTCTCTGGACCTCTACGGAAAGAATGAGACTGATTTTGTGGGAATATATTGATGTTTGACAGAAACAGAGCCCTCAAAGGTGAGTAAAGTCCAAATCCGCATTTTTGGCTTTTCTGTAAAAACGGCTTTCCTGACAGCACTGTGGTGACTTCAGGTGAAAATGGTTTACAGATTCGGAAAGATGAGATCCGTAGCTTTCATTTGATGTGTAGATTGTCTGTGAGGGTGACGCAGAAGTGAATGTACATTGCTGTAAAGTTGTAAATAAAAGGCGCGGGCCGTCGGAACGCTAAGTGGTTAAAAGAGACTACAATAAGAAATAAGATATTTTTGGTTCCATTTTGATCTAAAGGACTGAGATAATTTTATTTTCCCTCTCTTCCAGTTGAAGTGTGTTTTATGCAATAGTAACATTTATTTTGTGTTAAGCAACGTTCATATTGTTCATAGTCAATGATTCCTGGTAAGAGTAATGAGATGATGCAAGATTACTGGTTTATTCAGGGCATGTAATGGTTGTTCATAGCATGCAGTGAATTAAGTTCATTATTAACATTGTGTGAAAGTACATTATAAGAATAGTATTAAGATATTCTACCACGCTTTAAGTTAAAGTTATATTAGTAACCAAATCAACATTTAACTATTCCTTTAGTGCAAATACTTATTAATCTAAATTACTCCTTGAATCCTTGAACTTTAACCCAAAAACTAAACAATGGCAGAATTTGATGTTATGTCCGAAGTTGAAGACTGTAATGTGACACTTCAGTCAAATGAGCAACCACCAGAAGCTGAATGCACTGGAGATGATATCCCCACTACCTCACAAGATGCACGAAAGAGCCAAAGAGTCCGTACGCTAACGGAAAAAGGGCAAGAGCTGCACGATGAGCAGGTAAAGAAGGCCGCTCATCGCTTCAGCACGTGCTACGAGAAGTGGAAGGTTATAACTAAAGCTGCTAAGAAAGCTATGGATGGACAATGCTCAAAAGATCTCCTCCATGAACATGTCACCAAGGTAACAAGTGCTGCAAGCAATGTTTGCAATGCATATGGTGATTTAAGACACATTGACTCTCCTGATAATGACACAAGGCGCAGGATGGACACATGCGACGCAGTAACAAGGACTATTATTGAAACTGCTGAAAGGTCCTAAAGATCAATAAATGTAGAAGGTCAAGGAGATGAAGAAGTCTGGAAAGATGCAGAATCACTGTTTAAGTCTGCTACCTCAGCAAAGATGAGTGTTAGGTCTCACCACAGTAGCTCTTCTTTTGTAAAGACACTTTCCAGGCATTCAAGCAGGAATTCTATCAAAAGACAAGAGGCAGCAGCTGACGTTGCTGCTAATGAAGCTGCTTTGGAAGTTCTGCTTGAACAAGAAAATCAATTAAAGGAAATTGAAATACAAGAAGCAGAAATTGCACAGAAACAAAGAGAACTGGAAGCAAGGCGTAGAGAAGTAAAGCGGCTGGAGATGATTAAAACAACTTAAGCTGCTAAGGCAAGACAACAAGTATATGAGCACAGTGAATGTTCAGATGAAGAAATATATGATCTGCTTCACCAGCATACCTCTGACAAGGAGAATGAAGTCAAGTCTGAAACCAAAAGCTCACCCGTCAGACTACCTTTTGCACCTCAAATTATGACTCCCAGACAAGAAGTCAACACAACAGAGCTAGTAAGAGCCTTTGCAGGGTCTCTCAATGCAAGTCGTCTCCCGGTCCCTGAGCCAAGTATATTCAGTGGCGACCCACTCAGATACAATGACTGGAAGATTTTCTTTCAGACTCTTATTGACAGGAAGGGCATACCAGCTGAAGAGAAGACATACTACTTGCAAAAGTATGTGAGTGGACCTGCCAGGAAAGCCATAGAAAGCTACTTTCTGCTTGGCACAGAATCTGCCTACAATGCAGCATGGACAGTTCTTGAAGAGAGGTATGGCAATCCATTCTTCATTGCTAAAGCATTCAGAGACAAACTCGACGCATGGCCAAAGATAAGTTCCAAAGGCAGTGTAGAACTTCAAGAATACGCTGACTTTCTTCGCAGTTGTAAAGCAGCCATGCCACAGATCAAAGGTCTTGAAATACTCAATGACTGCAATGAAAACCAAAAAAATGCTCGTAAAACTTCCTGACTGGCTCACATCAAGGTGGAACAGAAAGGTTACGGAAGTGCAAGAAGAGTGTCACACATTTCCAAGTTTCAGTTACTTTGTTGAATTTATCTCAAGCAAAGCCAAAATCGCATGTAACCCCATAACATCGCTCTATGCTTTGAAACCAAGTGAAGGTGAAAGGACAAAGGTGCCAAGGAACAGGAGTCATGGAGCAAGGGTTATGGCAATAAACTCCAACGAAAGGGCTTTCAGTGTAAGCTGTATGTACTGTGAGAAGGCAGGCCACAGTCTACAGAAGTGTTTTAAGTTTATGAACGAGAACATTGGAGAAAGACTTTAGTTTGTACAAGAGAAGAAATTATGCTTTGGCTGCTTGAAGTTAGGCCATCGCTCCAAAGATTGTGAAACCAGAGAAACCTGTGGCACATGTAAGAAAAAACATCCAACAAGTCATGATACTCGCACTAAAGAAGAAAGAACTCAAACAAAAAACAATCAAGCAAAGAGCAGTGACAAGACAAGGCAAAGGAAACCAGAGTCAACCTCGCAAGACATGAATGTCACACAAACAACAAGTGAAGCAACTTCTAATAGAGTAATGCAGAATGTCAAGGATACTCACACATCCTCTATCGTTCCAGTGTGGGTTTCAGCTGAAAGTGAGCCAGAGCGTGAAGTTCTAGTGTACGCACTTCTTGATGCACAGAGTGACACAACCTTCATCTTACAAGAAACGGCAAGAGCTCTGCACACTGTTTGTGAACCAGTTCAATTAAAACTTACTACAGTGTCATCAAGAAACACAGTTGTATCCTGTCACAAACTCTCCGGTTTGCAAGTAAGAGGATTTTATTCAGACAAAGTCATTCCTTTACCAGTAGTGTATGCGAGAGACTTCATTCCAGACACCACACACAAAAACCAGGAAAGATTCGTATTGTCTTTGATGGCTCCGCCAAATTCCAAGGAACATCCATCAATGACCATCTTCTGACTGGCCCAGAGCTTACAAACACCTTGCTTGGAGTCTTGTGTCGCTTTCGCAGAGGCCCGGTGGCTATAATGTGTGATATAGAACGCATGTTCCACCAGTTTCATGTGTGTGCTGCTGATCAAGATTATCTAAGGTTCTTATGGTGGGAGAATGGTAACCTCAACACTCCATTCGCCATCTACAGAATGATAGTTCATCTGTTTGGTGCGGCTTCCTCCCCAGGCTGCGCTAACTATGGCCTCAAACACTTAGCAACTGAAGGAGAAGGACGCTTCAGTGAAGAAACCATCAAGTTTACCAAAACAAACTTCTATGTCGACGATGGATTAGCAAGTGTTGATACAGAAAGTCAAGCTATACAGCTCGTAAAAGAGGCATGTGAGCTCTGCAGTACAGGCAGTCTTCGGTTACACAAGTTAATCTCAAACAGCACCAAGGTCCTAAGTTCATTGCCAAAAGAAGAATGTGCTGTAGCTGCCAAAAAACTGGACATGGCTTTGAGTGAAGTGCAAATGGAGAGAGCACTAGGTGTGCAATGGTGTGTGGAATCAGACCAGTTCCAGTTCAGAGTCACTGTTAAAGAAAATCCACTCATTCGGAGAGGAGTTTTGTCCACAGTTGCCTCGTGTTCGATCCGCTTGGATTTGTGTCACCCTTCATATTGCTAGGAAAGCAGATCTTGCAGCAGATGTGTCGAGATAAACTCAGCTGGGACGGCACCTTACCTGAAAGTCTACGACCCCAGTGGGAGTCTTGGCTGCTTGATCTGAGAAACTTGGCAAAGGTAAAGATTCAAAGATGCTACACTCCAACTAACTTCAAGGCAGACCATTATGAACTGCATCATTTCTCCGATGCAAGTCCATCTGGATATGGCATGTGTACCTACCTCAGAGCAGTCAGCACATCTGGTGAAGTCCACTGTTCTCTGGTTATGGGTAGATCAAGAGTTCCACCATCTAAAGTCACAACGACTCCACGACTTGAGTTGTCAGCTGCTGTAGTTGCTGTTCGCACCGGCGATACGCTAAAAAGGGAATTAGAAGTTGAACTTTCACAAGAAACCTACTGGGCAGACTCAAAGGTCGTCCTTGGATACATTGGAAATGAAGCCAGGAGATTCCATGTGTTCGTCGCAAACAGAGTTGAGCGTATCAAACAGAGCACAAAGCCTACACATTGGAGGTATGTGACATGGTCGTGTTCAGCCGTGAAATCAAGGTGGGAGAGTTATCAAGTAGTGACCCAGAAGTCAAAGAAGGTTCAAGTACTCAAAACACAAGCCAGAGAACAAAGGTCACTCCTGGATCGCCTGCACAAGTTCTCCGACTGGTCAAGAATGATCAAAGCCATTGCCAGGCTCAGGCGCCTTGCAAAAGAAATAATGGAACACAAGAAAAGATCCTGTGAAGTCACTAATCTTGAAGAAAGAAAGTAGAACTAACAGTTATCAGAATGTGTCAAGAAAACACTTTCTCACAGGAAATAAAGTCTCTTCAACGGCACACAGTAATCCAAACAAAAGACAAGGTCAATAAGCTACACAAGTTGAGTCCATTCTTAGATGACCAAGGCATACTTCGAGTTGGAGGGCGTCTCACGCATGCTGCTCTACATTCCAACGTGAAGTATCCAGTGATCCTGTCAAGAGACAGCTTCTTGTCCACATTACTGGTCAAGCACTACCATGAGAAAACATACCATCAGGGTCGAGGGATCACTATGAACGAACTCCGTGCAAATGGATACTAGATCCTTGAATGCAGCAAGGTTATATCCTCCCATATCTACAGATGTATACAGTGCAGAAAGTTCAGAAGGTGCACTGAACAGCAAAAGATGGCAGATCTCCCAGAAGATCGGATGGAGACCACTCCGCCATTCACCTTCTGCGGTATGGACTGCTTTGGTCCTTTTTACATCAAGGAAGGTAGGAGGGAGCTGAAGCGCTACGGCTTGCTAATCACCTGCATGTGCTCCAGAGTAGTACACATTGAAATGCTTGATGATTTAACCACAGATTTCTTCATCTGCGCGCTGCGTGCATTCATTGCTATAAGAGGTCCAGTCCGACAGGTAAGATGTGATCAAGGTACAAACTTTGTCGGTGCAAGAAATGAGTTTGCAGAAGCACTCAAGGAAATGGATCAAACAAAACTGGGAAGACTGGAATGTGAGTTCCTCATGAACACCCCAGCTTCAAGTCATATGGGTGGTGTCTGGGAACGACAAATACGCACCATAAGAAGTGTCCTGACATCAATTCTAGAACAATCAGCCACACAACTCAACAGTTCCTCCTTAAGAACATTCCTGTGTGAAGTCATGGCAGTAATAAACTGTCGACCACTGACCACAGATCAACTATGTGACCCATCAAGCCCAGAACCTCTAACACCGAACCACATACTGACCATGAAGTCCACGATAATCTCTCCACCCCCAGGAAAATTTGTCAAGGAAGATCTTTATCTTCAAAAGAGGTGGCATCGTGTTCAACTCCTTGCAAATACCTTTTGGACAAGATGGAAAAAGGAGTACTTGCTAAATCTTCAAAGCAGACAAAAATGGGCTAAACAACACAGAAACGCCAAGACCAATGATATTGTGATTCTTCAAGATGAAACAGCCTCACGAAACCAGTGGAAGTTGGCAAAGATTGTTGACGTGTACCCTAGTAAGGATGAGAGAGTGAGAAAGGTTAAACTACTAATGAGCAGTGTTGGGAATCTTTCTTCAAAAATGTAATTAGTTATCGTTACAAGTTACTTCTCCCAAAAAGTAACTGAGTTACCATCTCAGTTACTTTTTCGGAGAAGTAACTAGTTACTAGGCAAAGTAACTAGGCCGTTACTTACTATGTTAAAACAATAAAAACACAACAGATGTGAACCATTTATTTCACTTTAACAGATTGTTATTATATTGCATTTGTTTATAAGTGATCCATATCTGACACCAGCCTGGACACTTTCAGTCACATTTAAAACATATGTCCATATCAAATATGTCGCAGTAGTTTGTGTAAAGTTGGAGGAGGCAGTTGTGCGTCAGTGCGTCACGTTTCTGATCAAAACTCAACTCGGACTCAATCAGCTGTTAATGCACGTGTGGACAGGACATCATTTCCCATCATGCTTTAAGCGTTTGTAGTCCATGCAGACGGTCGCAGTCGGTGGAGAGCTGCTGCGCTCATCTCGCTCAAAAATTGCGACCGTGTCCCAATTTGCCAAATGCACCGTTCTGTACTGTTCGAAGTGCGTGTCGAAGCACCACCCGACTTAAATGCCCCGTTCGAGCGGTGCAATTAAGGGGACTTTGGTTAATTCAGACACGGCCTGTGTCGGCCTTGGTCTCACGAGATTATCTGCGCCCGCCTCGCTCATCTCAAACAAGCCTATGATCTCACCCCGAGCCTCTTTCACCAAAGAAACACAACAGCTGCAGCTCCTCGGCTGAGAGACTCTGATGAAGAGCAGAGTGAACTGAAGTAATAGTAACGCGCCACGTTTTACTGTCAGTAACGTTAACGGCGTTGGGACGCTGGGAAAAGTAATTAGTTAAATTACTCCGTTAGTGAAAAAATTACGCCGTTAGTAACTCCGTTATTGTTTAACGCCGTTATTCCCAACACTGCTAATGAGTGAACCAACCCTGGATGAAAAGGGAAAGCGTATCTCCAAACCTGTTTACCTGGAGGCCCATTCAAAAGATGGTTGTTCTGTTGGAAGCAGAATGAAGACATCCAACTCTTATTGCCCTAAAATAATAATTCATACATAATTCATAATTCATAGCTGTTTCGTTAATTAGTTCATAAGTTTAAAAGCAATATTTAGTTCTATAAATCACAAGTGATTTGGTGGGAGTGTAACTGTTACTAGCGTTTATGTATTTGATTTCATGTTTGTCCTGTAAAATTAGCGTTTACGCCATCTAGTGGTGAAAAACACGGAACAAATAATTTAAAAATAAAGTTCCGCCCGAACCTAATTGAAATGCGCACTCAGCTATCCGCGCTCTGCTACAGCCACGTTTTTCAAGCTCTCTGAATAAGAAGAAAAGGCCATAAAATGACTAATTAGCCCCTCGTGGATGTCGGCTCACGGGGTTTGTGCACTTTTTATTTGTGTAATTTAAGTTTCATGTATTGTATAATTTTCACAAAGTATTTATTTATTGTATTTGCTTTGTGACAGTTCTCAAGGGTTGTTAAGGCGAGAATAAACCCTGTTTTATCTACCTCGTGCTCATGCTCAATCCTATTTTTAAATAAAATTCATGCTATTGATACGTTGCAGTGACATCATGCTGGGGAGTTCTTCATGGGTTTCTATGGTAGAATTTTTTGCAATTACTATGGTGATACGATGCACACATTAGCACGCTGCCTGTCTGGTCAAATTGTGTTAAAACAAACATCAGATTACAGTCTGACCTGAGTAACAGAGCTTCAGACAGAGCAGTGCCTACAGTTAGCTTTATACTCCCAGGGAATGTTGATGAAATCAGCTGCAAAGTATCAGTATATTAAAAGTTATATATGATGCATAAGGACTCACCATATTTTATTTCTGTTGGGATAAAACAAAAACAAAGAAACAGTATTAGTCAAACATGTTTTAAAATATACGAACCACTATTCAGCCTCTTCACCATAAACCAGTTTATCTGATATAATCCTGTGTGTGAGATTTTTACAAATCCAATCAAGGCCTATAAATAAAGCCTCATAATGAGTTTGACTCTAAACAGTGACACACATTTACATTATTGTTTATTACTGTGCATTGTTCGCTGTACCATCATGTTATGGATCTGTTCAGTGATGTTCCAGGGTTTTGAACAATGATTTAAACAATGTTTGAACAGATACAACTTTTACTGATAAGAATTGTAACGCTGATTATTCTTAATTACAAAAACATTGGACATGACGCCTGTTATATATATATACTGATAAAAACCTGTATGTGTCTATCTCTTGGTCAAGGCATATTTATCGTATTTGCACTTTTCTGCAAACTGTCAACTAGTTCAATTTATATTTTTAAATAACTAATCCATAATTATACAACTGTCTCAGTCAAATCCTTACAATGCAACACAAATCTGTGTTTTATCAAATATGCACACACTACACTGTAAAAAGATGTTAACGTTCAGCTTTCAACTAAATTAGAATTGAGAATCTCTCACCTTCTTTGGTTTGTGTTCCTCCCATAATTTCCTTTCAGATACAGTCTCAGCCTACAAACAGTTAAATTACATCAATAACATATCTTTGCTGGGGCAAGATAAATGCTCAGATATATGGATTAAAAATGTTTTGCCAAGATTAGATAATAGCACCGCCCTCTTCCCATAAGCACATGAATTAGAAAGAAGCCGAGATGAGATCACTTTTGTTCACATAAACACGATCAGCACTTCCACTGCTTCCTGTTTGCTTTCTGTTTCCAACTTTCACTTTTGCTTTCCATCTCTGGGAGGCATATAAAAGGGGCTGAGACAGTTTAGACTTCACTCATATGAGATTCAGACGACAACACAGGTAGCTTCAACGTACTTGTTCCTTTTTACTTTTGTTGGGTGTGATATGTTATTGATGTCATTTTACTGTTGGCAGGTTGAGACTGTATGAGAGAACACAAACCAAAGAAGGTGAGAGATTCTTATTTCAAATGTATTTAAAGCTGAATGTTAACTGTATGCTTTTACAGTGTAGTGTGTGCATATTTGCTAAAACAGATTTGCATTGCATCATGGGAGGAAGAAATTCAAAAGAGGGTGAGAGATTCTCAGTTCTTTTAGGTCTCTTATGAAAGCGCAGAGCCTCCAGAATTCAGTCACTGAGCTGCAGAGGGGTTTAGGTAGTGACTAGGGGTGTGCTAAAATATCGATACACCGATATATATCGATATTATTAAAATCGATACGGTATCGATTCTTTGTTTCCTAGTATCGATATCGATATTCCCCCCAGACATTACTCTTTACGGGTGAAGAAAAGCGAGAAGCAAGAGAAACGAAAATGTCAGAAAAAATGTTTCAACGCCTTCCTTCCTCGAGTTAGAAACATGCTTTAATCAAAAGGCACTTTGTGTTTTTTAATCTTCACTAAATGGAAGATAAATGCACCATTTAATGTTTGTTTTTTGTTGGGTTTTTTTGTGAAAATTGGGTTGACCATTTAAGTAAGGTTGAAGGCCTTTATTTTTTTCTGAATCGTATCGTATCGATTTGAAATATATCGAATCGTATCGAAATGGCACTGTATCGAGATACGTATCGTATCGTGGACTGTGTATCGAGGTACGTATCGTATCGGCAGCTTCTTGGTGATACCCAGCCCTAGTAGTGACCATTCAGATCTGAGAGATTCCTTTTAGGTCTAAGATTCAGATACGCCACAAAAATATTTATAAAGAAAATGTTATTTTCATGAAACATTTCAGAATATGGAGTCAATGTCAAGAAACCCTAATATTTCACATAGAGCTGTTTTTCTTTTAGCTTCTGCATGTTTGTGTGTCACTAAGACTCATAAGCTCTCCTCCTCCCGACCTCTCTCCTCTGCCCTATGCGCTCTGACTCTGGTCTCCACCTCTCAACCTTTCTCCTCCTCTCCTCCTTTCCTCTCTCCTCTGCCCTAACACTCTCTGACTATGGTCAAGGGCCGTTCGTTGCTTTCCTGTGTGTCCCGGTACCAATTGATCCACGGACACACATCTAGCTCAGATATAATAAACTTGCCGTAATATCAAATGGATTTATGTGGCGATTTCCTCTCAGGATTTTCATCATATATCTACGGACAAGGTTATTAGTGTGTCATGAGGAGCGGGCAAAAGTCACTTCGGAGAAAATGTGGTCGCTGATAAATTATTTACTGTTTTGTGCGGCCCGGTAGAAAATGCGTGACGTACCGGTACCGGTCCCCATTTTCAATTGTGCTTGGCCAACAATTTAGGGGCGAGGCCATAATATAATGTTTTTTGCGTAGACTTTTTTCCCGGTTAGGAAAAAGTCATTGGAATGAAAATCAAAGTTTGAGAGGGCGCTACCAAGTCGTCTTTCATTATTTATTATTATCCAGTGTAGTGTATGTGTATTTTGTTAAGATGAACAAAATTATCTGTGGGATTAAAATTCTGTCTTTAAATATGATTCTCCAGCACTCCTTTCAAAGTTGGGCTGGGACAATGGAACAATGGGCTGTAAACGTCAAGCTAAGGCTGATGCACATCTCTCCCATTGGGGCATGCCTTTGCATAGTTGCAAGGGTTGTGAGTGCCCTTTATCACTGCTTGCAGTTTTAACTTTATTTCTATTTGTTTTTTGACATGTTAATGATGATCATTTATCTGATATCTGTCATAAATGCCACTGCAGGTGAGATCATTGTTGTGCTGCTGTTAAACTCTGTTGATGCTTCTGTAGCACCCAGTATTTATAGCTGCCCTGCTGCGATGGCACAGGCGTACATCACGTCTTTTGGGTGTTTTACTAGGCCTGTGTCATGCCCAAAAGTGCCCTGGATCGTTTGTAATGGAAACGCTCCCCAGTGGGGGGTGTCCCCCCCCACAACTGTTCTGAGCCAAGGCAAGCCCAAGCAGACAGTGCCAGTGGAAATAAAGCTTCTGTGTGTCCTTCTAAAAGTTTTTTCTCCTCCACCACCACGCCTCCTCCTCATACAGTCCTTATGGTGGATTTAGCCACAGCTGAAAGAAAAGACCACTGTGTATAGGGGCAGTGAGCCTGTGCTCACATATTCATAGGGTTCTGTCTACTTCAAGTGCATTGTCATAGAAATAAGTTGGGCAATCGGCTGATGGACTCCTACATGGCTCATGACGCGTTTGTGGTGAATGAAACGCCAAAAGTAAACTCAAGTAAACAGACCTAATCTAGTGCACATTGGGGTCAGTCGACTGAGCGCACTAACATGTGTCTAGACAAAGTTAGACGAAACTAACTGAACAAACATGGATTGTAGCTCAGGACAGAGACATTTTGTTATGTCTGGCTCAGGTGCACAACAAGATGCAAGATGTTTAACTGTTTAACGTCATCAGAAGCAAGGTTTAACTTACAAAAGATTAAATAATAATATTTACCAAAAAAAATGTATGAAGTTATGGATATGTTAATATCAGTGGTGTAGTACAGTGCATGTATTTGCGAATTTAAAAAGTGTATGTGCGATATGAGTGTAGTGCATAAACAAACTCAAATGTGCGTTAACAAAATGAGCAATAGGAAGTCCAACAGGAACGAGGCAGGGCAAGACACGGCAGGTCGAGTGGGAGCTGAGAGCGCGTGGAGAGAGTGTGCATGCACTCAGACAGGCTTTTATAGTCCCATGTCATCTGTGGGTGTCAGGAGAGACAATCCTTCCTTAAACAGGAATGGGGGCTTTAGACATTATCTCTCCTCCATCTATAACTCCATCCTCAGACCCAAAAAAAGAAAACAATAGCAGGATTGTTAAAGGTTGAATAGGGTAGTTTCAGCTGAAACTGGAGACAATAGATGTTTACAGTTTCAGTGGAGTTAGCCCCTCCCTGCAGATAGATATAAGGCTGTGTCCACCAGCAATCTGATCAGAACTGAAGAAGCAGCTTGGATGAGCAGAGAAACATCTTCATTCACAATTTGTCCAGTTGACAGATTTACACTTCATCTTTTGCTATAATTATGGGATGTTTCTTTCACAGCTACTTATTGATAGTGAACATCTCTCAAATGTGGAGACATTTGAGACATCTTCTCTTGGATATTCTCATATTATTCAGAACGTATTTTTTTCTGCTGAAATCCCCACTGTTTCTTAGTCATCATGGCTTCTTTTTAGACATGTTTTTGTTTCCCTTTTATTCTTTTGACCATGACTGACCATTGCATCTAGTGACGTGCGGTCAGGGGGTCACAGAGAAAAAATAAATGAAAGCTGTCACTGCTGAGCTACAGCACAGTCAGTCCGTGGTGAGGCATGAATGGCTGGTGCCTCTCCACACGTCTCAGTATTTCAACGGTAAACATAAAAATCCAACGATTTTGAATAAAAAAAGAATTAAAATAGCAAAGTTAAATAGAAAATAACTTTATAGTACAAATCACTGGATAAATATAACGCTGCTGCTTTAAGCGTCTGTGAAAAGGCGCCAGGTGAGGCACGCAGTTACCTGGCCTCATACTAGGGGGCCCTCGTGAGCCCAATAGTGACAGCAGGCTACAATTTAGAGTTAGCAAATCAA
Organism: Periophthalmus modestus; assembly: GCA_019594935.1. Classification (NCBI taxonomy): domain Eukaryota; kingdom Metazoa; phylum Chordata; class Actinopteri; order Gobiiformes; family Gobiidae; genus Periophthalmus; species Periophthalmus modestus. The sequence goes on from JAIEZT010001243.1 coordinate 15,216,008, forward strand.
GTTTAGCAATCCATTCACTGTTTTCTTCTTGTCTGGCTGTTAGGTTTAGGCACTTTTTCCCCCCTTTACGTTCCTTAATTATCTAGTTCTTCCTTTTTCAGTTTAAATCACAAGAAATGTCATAGTTTTTCCTTGTGTATTTTTGTTGGGTTAAATCTCTTATTCTTTTTTGATATCAACTATTTTAGTAGGGTTTTTGCTGTTTCCTACGGGTTGGGATTTTTAGTTTTCCCGCGCCGGGGCCCTATAAATAGCGTGAGCCCGACGTGCTCGCTCTCGCTCCTGTCCTCGCCTTCTCTCCGTCCTCCGCTCCGCTGCACGCCGGTCTCCGCCTCCTTGCGCAAGAGCGCGCACGTCCATCCGCGCGCTCTGCTCCAGCGCTGTGCCCTGCCGGCACCTCCCAGCTGGGGTAACTTAGCTTTTTTGTTAGCTTAGCTTTTTGTTTGGCCTGGTGGGTCCGGACGTCTTGATTTTCGTTCTTTATTTTCGGTAGGGACAGTTGTGGGGATTGGTTTTTGTTAGGATAGGGATAGCGGTGCGCTGGCAGCTCCTACGGCTCTGTATAGAGTTGGCCTGTCCAGCGCACCGACCTTATTTTACGTTGGCCGGCCCACCATGGTCCCTTTTCTTTGTTACTTTGGTTCTTTGGTTGGGCACAGGGTTTAGTAGGGGTTTTGTTTTTCCCTCACTTGTTTTTTTTTTTTTTTTGTTATCACTGAAGCCTCTAAACAATAAAACACATATTGAACCCCTATTTTGTTTGCCTGTGTCTCTAAATATGTTGGATCCCTTTGGGGTCGTAACACTGGCCCTACTTTTTAAATGGAGGAAGATTACATTTTAGAGCTCAAACAGTTTTCTAAACTAGACTTTCGGATGAAGCAGGAGGTTATAATTAAAGGAAGACCAACACTAAAGGAGCTAAATGATTTGCTCCAGACAACGGGACGAAAGACTCTTTTCAAACAGACGTACAAAATGGTAATTTAATGACTTCAATCCACTGCAGTTTGGGGAAGCAAAATAAGGATAAAAAAGCAATACAAAACCAGCCTGCTTTTTATTTCATATTATTTGAGCTATTTCATACAAACTTCGCAACTTTTATTTTGAATTTTTTTTTTATTCTGGCCCCAAGTCACTGACTGGGAGAGACATCGTCCCGGGGCCAAATGTTCTTGCCGACACCTGGTTTATATGTTTGTGAATCTGATTGTGACGACATCAGTGCCTCACCAGCCACGAACCTCACCGCACGTCACTGATTGTATCCCTGAGGTGTTAGTCGGCCAATAGGACCCATTGGAACCGACCAGACTTTGACCAGGCAAGTTCTTTGTAAAGTATTGTTAAGGACTATGGTCTTGCATGGCCAGGTAACAGTAAAACATTCAGGAAGATACTATCGATCTCACACCAGCACGGTTTGAGTAAAGGCCAGCATTATGTTTAAAAATATAATATGTATTTTTTCTGCATTCTGGAACATTTTGAATTTCAGACATTTTGGCCAAATACATAAAGTGACACACTATTCTACCAGCTCCAATACTCCATTTTAACCATGAGCCATAGATGGGAAAATAATTGTACAAAAAGTACATTTTGACAAGAATTAGGCTACATTAAATGTTGGACTTAGTTTTATAGACCCCCACACTTTTCTCTGCACCACCACTGTCCAATACAACACCCAGACTTATCCCTCACTTCTGCTCCACAAAGAACTATACACGAGACAATTTTGAATATTTTGCAAAATTGACTTTTATGAGCTTTTAGCCATGTATTAATGCTGTTACTTCCTCAAAAACATACATGTTGTATTTTTGTTTCATTCATTCACACATGTTTGATTAGTTTGTCTACATCTCCAAAGCTCAAAATGCTCTGCTCTCTTAGCAGCTTTTACCTTTCATTCAGTAGAGAACAGATTCAGAGCTGTGATTATCTACATTATTTATCCTAATAATTCTAGTGAATGTGTATGGAGCTTAGAAAACACAGTGGAGCACTTCCTGTAGATGATTTTGTTCTGCAATCCCAACAGACGTGGGGTGAGTGGGTAGAAGGAACTTTAATTGTAATGATATAGTGCACATTGGTTTTGGAAAAAAAGAGTCAAGATAAACAGAAATATTGTTTTCCTGACTAGGGAAGAAGAATAAGCATCCTCCTGCTCCAGCGATGAAGCCTGTGAAGGTCTTCCTCTTAACCACAGCTCAAACTTTTGGGGCTGACCGGGAGATCCTGAACTCTCTTGGGTCAAGGGTCATACGTACAGACCTACAGCAGTGTGATGTCGTCCTGCTCTTCTGTCCAATCCAGTCACGGATCGGGTCTGACGTAGATGCAGCTGTCAGAAAGATTCCAGGTTTTTCTATAAACTCAATATCCTTTAGCTATTTCTACATCTGTCTATGTTCTACTTTCTTTTTATATTGTGACGTGACCATCCACCTGAAGAGTAAAGGGACAATCCAAAAGGCTTTTCACCTCTAAAAAAGAAAATAATACAGTGAAAATGACTAAATAAACAAAGCAGGTGGCTCAATGAGTTATTATATTTATTAGTCTCTTTTGTGTCGACCAATATAAATGTTCTCACTTTCATTTTGATCAAACATTTTACGATCATGAAAACAGTTAGTTACATTTGCGAGTCAAGAGAGTCAATATCTAAGTAGGATTTATGGTTCTTGATGAAACTAACATCACTTTGTTGTCATCGAATTTGTGGCCAACTATATTTTTAGAACAAATGTTTATATCACGGCTCAGAGCATTTATACTAATTCTAATCAACACATTGTTTTCTGTTGTTTCTCTCACGTGTGGTCAATGTTTGTCAGTCACAAAACCAGCTCTGTATTTCATAGTTTGTGATGTGTGGAGGCTAATGCTGGTGTTCTACTATAAACTATAAAAAGCTCAACAGAACTATATTACACATGTTGATCCATGTTGTTTTCACACAGATACAGACAAACCAGTGTGGTTGGTTCTGATGCATCACACTTTTAACCCGGATGAAGTCCTGGATAAGACCTGTTGGAGTGCGGAGTATCCCTGTATAAAGCAGGAAGTGCGTGTGCTGTTCCATAAGACCCAGAACGGACTGCTGCAGTGCCCCAGGAACCAGCAGACGCTCCAGACCCTGGAGAACCTGTGTGACCAGTTTAGAAATGGTAGAGCAAGTCTTGAAATCATGGAATAATAATTTAATAAATCAGAATTAATACATCAGACCATCTGCACCATTCTAATGTTTAGTTACTTCATTATTCAAGTTATTAATTAAAATGTTAATGCACATTTATTCTGTATGTGTTTCCTGGGAAATATTAAAAAATAGAATCAGTGTTACTTTTATAACGTTATCATGATTTTGTTTTGATTTGACTTATTTCTTTTTTTTCTGATTCTAGAGTGTGTTGTCCAATAGAGGGAGCTCCAAGATGACAACTTCTTTTTCTTATTATATGCTTATCATCAACAATAAAGGCTTAAATAAAGCTTAAAGGCTTACAATACCTCTTCTTGACTGTTTCCTCTATTACTATGTGGGCCTTAGTTGACTGAGGGGGCCTTTATTCTGTTGAGTTACAGTAAATATTCAGGTCACAATTTCCCAAACTCTATGTATGTATTGTAACTGCTGTATGTAAGCCGATGCTGGTTCGCACATAAAAATGGCCTACAAAGAGATATATGATCAAACTGACTTCAGATACTGGGGAATAGACTGGCTTGGCTTCCATCATTTTTTCAGTGCAAAATTGAATCAACTTCTATTATTATCATTATTATTATCAATTTTGTTGTAACAGATTTGATAAAGATTTAAGAGAGTAATATATCTAAACAACAGCAAAAATAATGACTCTTTTTGTAATACTGTGCTACTAACTGATGTCCTCAAGGGGGAGCTCCAGTGTTATTTTTAAAAGCGAATACAGGTTTGTACTGTAACTTTGGTCAGTCACATACTTTTTTTTTTTTTTTCCATTTGACTGAATTGCATTGTGGCTGTTATTATGTTTATCTAAAAAGTACAGTAACATATCACAATTTAACATTTTTTGATACCTTGCATGGCTTTATGGGGAAAATATGGCAAACAGTTTGGACAATATTATTTTTAATTGCACCATCATTCATGCTCATTTAATTATTTGTCTTATATATGTTTGTAATTAGATTCAATTGTAAATGAGCAATGCAGTGCTTCTTGTTGACCAATAGGGGGAGCTGTTGGTCCACTGTAGGCCTCTGAGTGAAGGCTGAGCTGCTGTTCTCATCCCCTGCACCTCATTTTACACTTCATAACTAAATGAGGTTTGCACTAGACTAAATGTTGCATCACCACCACACTCACAAATCCATCTGATCCGACTAGAAAGAGAAAAGCAGAGTGGAATTCTGGGAACATGGAGAAACAGGAAGTGACCTGACACATTAATTATATATTTTTTTAGTTTTGTTATGGGAATTTCAGGAAAAAATTATATGACCCTAAACCAGAAATGATTTCATTGTGAATCTTACTTTTAGTAATGTATAAAAAAAAAATGCAACAAAACACATTCAGTTATTTATGCATACAGTGGACCTATTCTGCAAAATTGACTTTGTAGTTTAGAGTTTTTAACTTTGTTAGAGTTGTTTTCCTCCTCATTTACCCTGTCGAATGTGTGTGTTTAGAGCGTTATACTCCTGTCTTGAAGACGTCATTGCTCCGATCTCCCCACGTTTTCACTGCCACTGGTCCACTCCCACTGCACTGTACTTACTTCACTCTAAAATTTTATTTTCTAAATCAGCAATACTCGTAGCATTCAGTCATTTTGGTAAAAAATGAAAAAAAAAAAAAAAAAAAAAAAAAAAAAAAAACGACACAATTTTTGGTAGTGTGATATGCAGCTAGTCATACAAAGGGCTGCCAGCTGCACAGCTTTTGGTGGGCCATTTTAGATCAATATTGCAATTTTTTTATTTTAAGATAATGATTTTTTGATGGCATAAATTAAAACTATTTGCAGACACATTTTGTAATAATGTCTTACGTCTGTTGTTGAGGAAATAAGACTCCTTGTACAGGCTCTGATGAATGTTGGAGCAAAGACAAAGAGTTTATTTCTTTGAAGAAACAGGTCCGACAGCATCTCCCCCTAATGTCAGACCCCGAATGATGGAAATCATCAGGTTTATATAGTTTGAGATGAACCAGAGGACACACGTTTCAAAGTAATGATGTGGCACTCCCACTGAGGTGTGGTCAGACCAGCTGCTGGAGGCTTCATGAGCTGGATCAAGAGTCAAAATAATACAAGGTGTGACACATTTCAAAGGAGACAGATCTCAAACCCAACTGTTTGGTCTGATCGCATCTATCAGCACATCCATTATCAATAGTAATATATGTGCTGATATCTTGACAAGATTAACAATTTGACAAGATTAGCAATCAAAAGGGAACATGGGGCTTACATGACAAGTTCTAACACTGTCTTTGACGACCAAACCAAATGAGTTTTAGTTACAGACCAAGTGATTTCTAAAAGGTAAAAATAATCTCACAATATTTTAATGTCCTTTACAATGTAATTCAATACTGAGACAAATAATACAAAATGGCTTGTACTTGAAGTCTGTGTAAGATTTTGATTTTAAAATCCATAAACATGATCTAACTGCTTCCACAGATATGAGCTAAACATGTTCAAATGAAATATGGCTTTTACTGATAACAACTGTAATAATGATTTATTTTTACATTCAAAAAGACTGGACATGACGGTTAAGACGTTTATCTTAAAATTTGGTGATTTGATTCAGAAGATGATGATCCAAAATGAGCCTCACAGGAGTCTCTCATTTGGGTTGCCAGATTTCAGTGCTGAAATCCAGTTGGTTTAAACCTAAAAGGACTCTCTCTGATCTGAAATCCTCACTACCTAAACCTTCCGTGCTACTGCAACCTCTGCAGCTCAGTGACTTTCTGTAGGTTCTGAGCTTTCACAGAGACACGCCTTGTCACTTCTTCCGGACAGGTTTAAAATGTGAAATTAAACAGAATCCTATTATTAAAACATAAATCAAATACAAAATGCTCGTCCGATAAATGACAATTCGATTTTTTACCCCCAAATGGTTCGGCCCTACTGTAGGTAACACAAACACCATTATTATCACACACTATGCCTTATACAATAGAACACAGAGGCAACCAGAATGACCACGTCCTCACCGCACCACCCCACAGCAGTCGGTTGGGGCCGCAGCTCTCTCTCCCTGGGGGGTTTAATTATGTCCACTTTACCAGGCAGGACCCCCCTTGTGTAGAGCTCCAGCACCAGCTCAGATGCCCTTCCTGCTCCACGCCGCGGCCGTTATATCTCCTCTGTCGCCACGAGCCGGAGCCAGGCCAGAGCAGCTCATTAAAGTGACAGACTGTGCTCAGGCTGGAGGAGGTGAGGGGGAGCAGACAGTGGAGAGTGCAATGAGAAGTTCTCTGTGCCTGGTGTTCACAAAGAGGAGGAGATACTACAAGACGCGAGGGATGTCACGATATCACATTTCTGAGTTACGATTATTGAGGGGATAAATATTGTGATTTTAAGATTATGCACGATTATTAAAGAGGGAGTATTTTACTGCTATAGGCTATAAGTGCTGACTAATAACACATTTAGATCACCGTGTTGCCTTTTATTTTTGTTGTGAGTTTATAACAACGTATTGATAAATGTTTAATAATGTTCAATAAATTTCGTTTTGAGTCCTCCCTCCCTTTGCTCTCTGTGCTAAGTCACTTCTCCTTCAGAGCACTATCACAACACTAATGAAAGTACTGCACATCGCGCATCAGATTTGATTTTGAAGTTGTTGTGCACGGTTTTGCATCATGTTTTTATACATTTATGGAGAGTTATTGCATGGGAGCATGGATGGCGTAGACTTGTGGGCTGAGCATTGAATAGAATTTTCCAGATAACCATAAGAAGGGTTGTAAAAGCCAAAAGTAAATTCTGTCAACAGAACAAAAAGTTGTAGGACTGAAGACATTTTTGCTGCTCATCTAAACCGCTTCTTCAGTTCTGGTCAGTTTGCTGGTGGACACTGCCTTATATCTGAAGGGAGGAGCTAACTAAACAGATTTTGTTTACAGTTTCTGTTTGTAGGCTAGGTCTGTTGAGCTACACTAAGTGTGCACTGTGCCTGAGACATACTTAGCATATTCATACACCCTTTAGTGGGTGTTTTTCACACACCCCATTGTCAACCTGGCTAGCTCTATTGTTCTGTTTCCTTCGTTGGCTTTAGGTCTGAGGATGGAGTTATATATGGGAGAAAGATTATGTCTATGTCATTTCTGTTCAAGGAAGGACTGTCTTTCCTAATAAAAAATTGCTTCTTTAACTCCCTCTCAAAGCATTTCTTTTCTCTGTCTAAGATCTAAGTTCATAAGAACAGTTTGATAAGGCCCTGAGTAAGATCGCTAAATTACTTAAGCATGCACGGATGACATCTAAAACCTCTTCGGGCATGTTTTTGATGAGGGGAACAATGTTTTAAGATAGTAGAAAGCTCCAAAAAGTCTGTATTGCATTATACCCCTCTTTAAAGTTGGTTTTACATAATATGTCTTTAAAAACATGCAGGACCTAAATAAATAACAACTTGCTAATATTAGGATAAATTAGACAGATTCATATGAGCGAATCAAGCAAAACTCAACTCCAGCTACAATTTACTGTCAGTGTAAACCAAGTATTTGCAATATGGAGAGCAGAAGTGACATCAAGACTTTACTTAAAAATGACTGTATTTATATGAATATTCGATTGTTCTTTCAGGAGCCAATGAGAAGGCTGAAATGTCTGTCAGCACACCGTCCACACGGCCGCTCAAACACAATAATAGGCTCTGCTGGTTACCATGGCACACACTGAGCCGCGCTACAATTAGCCTGACATTCCTCACATAATCAGATACAGCGACAACACTGTACGCTCAATGCTCTGCTGTAAAAGGGCTGGCATAGGAACAAGGGCCACACAGCAACTGGACCGATAAGACAAAGGATTGATTTATGGACCTTTTATAATGTAATTTTTTCAACAAAATATACCTTAAGTTAGGTTTGTGGAAAAACAAACTCAGATACTAGCCAATACTTATAATAATACTGAAACTAGAAGGTATAGTTAATTTAAAAACATGTGCAGAAATAGGACACTTTTCCTAGACTTTTATCCATACCAGAAGTAATATTAGACCACGTAATAATATTAACGTAACTAATATTTTGTGTTGAAAATTGCAGTCCATTATCTTAAAAAAAATAATTAATTAATAACATATAGAAATTGGAAGTATCAAGCCTTTTTCTTAGTTTCGAAATACAGTTTGACATTTATTTTTAATTTTCTTCCAAAATGGCAGAGCATTATAACTTTATTATGATTTTAGCTGATATGGGTTGTTCTCATGGTTCCCGAATGACAGCTTTATAAAAGGAAATAAATTATTAGAACATATTTGTACATGTTTATATTTTTTACTATTCTGGAGGCTATGTGAAAAACCTCCAAATGAAGCTCAGACAAAAGGTAGGTATAAATAAGTATTTTCTTTCTTTCTAACCCAATGAGAGCACTTAGACTCTCGTTTTCATGGGCGTCATGTCCAAAAAAAGTTCAAAGAAGTACATTTTGCAAAATATGTACCTCTACATAATAACTTATTCTATTAGATCATCAGATTAATGGACCTTTAAATTGAAGATTATACCAGTGTGTGTCGGAGCGTCTGGAGGATCAAAGATACAAACACTGAGTAAAAAGGCTAACAGAGTTTATTACAATCAAGACAATGTGAATGCTCGTTGGAGGAGCTGGTAGTAGGAAGCTGGGTGAGAGGCGGAGGTGCAAGGTAGGTCCAAGAAACGGGAAAAAACAACTTTGAGTACTTGAAACATAATCAAAAAACAGACTGAGCCAAGCAGAACTGTACCACAGAGCATATACTGTAGCATCACTTGGCGATCTGGCTGCGTGTGTGACAATAAGCTGGCTCTCTGTACTCCAGAGGTTGTAGCCCCGATTGCTGATCAGCTGCAGGTGAGTAGTGGGTGGAGCCAGAATCTCCGCCCAGCTCCAGGCACAGACACAGACGGGAGGGCGGGAAGACAGCACAGAAAACACCCGAAGTCTGACAGTGTGTATGGTTCAGCATAGTGAGAATATGAGTATGGTGCAGGAATCAAATACAAAACCATCTGGCTATGAGGCGCGATGGCTAGTCACTCAGCCGCCATGCCATCGTACAAAGGACAGCATGACTTTTTGAGTAACAAAAGTAGGGCTAATTTTGGGAAAAAAAATAAATAAATAAAAAAAAATCTAATTGGCATTTGAATTTTACGTTTTGATAAAAGGATTCTGTTCAAAGTTCACATTTTAAACACTGACAAAAATATAAATTGACAAACTAATAATAAGAAGAAACCCATTTCAGAACATGTTTGTACAGATCTAAACTACAAGGTTAACCGTGTTTATGCAGAAAGTAGTTTGGGTGAGAGTAGCCTAGTTGGTCCATGTGTGTGTGGTTCCTTCATGTAAAGCGCTTTGAGTCACTAAAAGGTGGAAAAGTGCTATAATAAAACATGAACATTTACCATAGATTAAGACAGAATATTTGGTTATTTGTGGAAGAAATTATGGTCCTTCAAAAATGTGATTGCCATTAAAAAAACTGCTACTATCAATTTTATTAAACATTATATCTACTATTACAACTTCCCCAGAACCTCATTGTAAAAACACTCAAGTAGAAACATGTACATTCTCTACATTTCCTGAAATATTCCCGCATTCCCGCACAGTACTGCTTAATGTCCGACCCGGCACGTATCATTACAACCACGGATACGACCGGAATACTAATCACAGGAGCACTACCTCGCAGCGTAGAAATACAGATGCCTCTCTAAGTGCCTTTTGGGATCATTTACCCACCATTACGATGCGGCGGAGTGGATAAAAACTGACACCGGCCCAATCCCTCATCCTGCAAAAAAACATGATGTGGAACAGGTTGTTTTAAATGGCACCCATGATGCTTTTCACTGTCACATCATAACATCATTTTAGAGCCCGCTGCAGAGAACACCGGCGCTGGAGGGACCATAAATTACCGGGCCGTGTCTGCTTGCATTTCCTGCTCCCTTGTATCCAATAACGGGCTGTCGGACGTCGTTTGTCTAATAAATCTTTATAGCTTGTTAAAAGTCACAAGGGGAGCCGCGGTTGATGGACAGAGAGTTTTATCAACTACTAAGTGCATTCAGGGCGGCGATTGATAGAAGAGGCTTAAAGGGCCTGTACCTGATTTTCATTTTTTTCCCCACATGTACTTGAGCAAAGTTTGTCTTGCCCCAGAACAGGTATATTGTATAAGCAAGTCAAAAAAATCCACTGTGTATGTCAGGGGAGAGCCACAACAACAAAATGGTTGCACTCATAGGGCCAGATGTACCTGTAAGACAGTGTAAATGTAACCAAATGTAATGTAAAATAAATGTAACTACTTAATCTTGTTATTTAACCATTTCTATATGTATTACTGAAGTTACAAATATTGCATATGGATTTATAGATAAATATATATATATCTATTTGTAAATAAATAGACATGACAAAATGGCTGTGTAACTTTGTATCTCCTGATAAACTGATATTTTAAGATAGTCATACCTTTTAATTTACCTTGTTGTGGGTCACATAAAATGGTGTGGCGGGCTGTCCCCTCGGGCCTTGAGTGTGACACATGTGGTGTATGGTCTGCATATAATTAAAGGTGTTTTACTGTCTGATAATCAGAATTGCGTGGCTCGAGATCTCTTTGAAATACCACTGAAACAAATAAAGAACAATGGACTTTATTCATGAAACATTCGTACAGACATTTGTGGCATTCACAAAATGTTTTTTTACTTGAGAATGTTCTTCTGCAAGAATAAATCCTACAGTCAGGACCGCACTGACTGCATACAGGCTGCAGTAACAGCCTCAATCTGTCCCAGCTCCAGTGCCGTCCATATGAGCCACTCTTAACGCCCTGGCCCTGGTACTGGACTCAACACCGTGCACCCCCAATACCTCCCCAATACCAGAGCAAACCCCCCCCTACCTCCATTTATCATGACTGCACTACTAACACAAAGCATGATAAATGCGATGGAAGTCCTCGCTTATTTCAGTTCAAGTTGGTGAGTTAAATATTTCCCCATTGAACATTTTTAATCACCAGTGAAGCGGTAAAACACTGATAGTCACACTCTACCTGGCTTCCTCGTTCACTCCCTCCCTCACGCTTTCACATGCAACAATGCCAACCTCGTGTGGGCCATATATGGAAGTTTAGATTGTTACTTAATTAGTTTCTTACTAAATACATATTCAGTTTTCTATAAATGTATATGAGTGTCATGGTGTTCTTATCTGGATGTTGGTGAATTAGGCACAGCTGTTATTTAAGAAGAAATATGGCTCTTTAACTTGTTGTGAATTCGGAGTACAGTTCTCTGAGCATCTTCTTAAAGTGAAAGTTACACATTTTTTTTAAGAAACCGTTCATGAATGAGGCCCAGTGTTTCATATATGGAGTAAAACTGTGTCAAGTGCTTTTAGGGTCAAAAAGACAAAGAGCCAGAGAGTACATTAATAAGAGAGACACTGACACTGTCCCTGCTACACTCACACTCAAAGGTCACTGTGTCCACAGCACTTAGAGCTAACAGCAAAATGAGAACTCCCCTCTTAGCTTAACTCCACTGCCCTGGTCGGAGGAGCGGGCTGTACATGTCTATATTTAGGAAGCCCATAGTTTATAAATGAAGCTCTGTGTTCTACATTTAAAAGCTTTGACTTAATCTACTCACCGTTACTGAGTTAGACAGTAGTGCACTTTTTACAATGGGCCTTTGAAACCAATGTTTAAAAAGGGTCATGCTCTCTAAAGGGTGTTAGAAGCCAGCAAATGGAACTTATTTTGTCTAAACATACCGCTAGAATCTAAGTACTTTTAAAGGGTAATGTCCAAATTACTAAAAGTCCCTGTACTTGATTTTTTTCCATGTTTTTGAGCAAAATTTGTCTTGCCCCAGTACAGATATATTATATAAGCAGCTTTGGAGGTAAAAATTAGTCTGCTGTGTTCTTTCTGCATCTAATTATAAAGTGCTTTACTGTCTGAGAATCAGGAAGTGCACAATAGCATGATAGTTGTTGTTAGCATTACTGTGACGGCAACACTCCGCTCTGGTCTTTGAGAGTTTTGAAAAGCTTATGAACTCATCGCGGTGAGTAATTAGGATGCTCGTATTGAATAAGGTACATGAGGAATAACTTTGGACCACTATAAACTTGAAAATTAATGAGTTTTAACACATTTTGAGATGGTAAAAAACAGATACAGCTCCCTTAAAGAGCCTGTATTATGTATTTTGGTAAGACAAGTAATTCTTAGGTAGAATTACAATAAGTAGAGTGAAGTAGATTACCCCTGATCTTTGTCAGTCATGACTTGAAGTTTGAAAAAGCCCCAGCAGATGGCAACAGACCTGTACGTGCTGGAACAATGAAACCAAACCAATTGTATAAAGGTGCTATTGATCAGTCTGGTGTCTGGACATATAAAGCTGACAGGCATTTTGAGCTCTAGAGTAAATATGTTTTATTACTAAAATATGTCCTATTTTACTCTTATAAGCTTTATAATATTACCTCATAAAAAATAGCTGGAGTTGTGTTTAGTTTCATTCGCACATGTTTGAGTAGCCCTGTATTATTAGTCTGTCTACATTTGTTTGTCAAATTAACAGCTACTTTTTACCATTTGTTTAGCAGAAATGGTCAATTCCAGGGCTGAAATGATTATAGTGAAGGTGTGTGGACTTTAAAAACACAGTGGAGCCTGTCCTGTATTACATGACATCACAAGGTGGGATAGAGCGTCTTCTGTTTGAGAGAACAGGATGTGTGTGTTAAATATATGAATGAAACAAAACACAACTCCAAGTATGTGTTTGAGGAGGAAACAACATTGTAAAATAGATCAGTAAAGAGCATAATATGAGCCCTTTAAAACTAACACAGCCCCATGTTTGTTTTTGAGGATGGAACATTAAAACATGATTAAAAGACTGAGAAATATTTTTGCGCCATGTAACACATACCTAAAGCATGTTATAATGAATTAATCCATTCACCTACCAGGGCTGGCCACACCTATACGCAGACTAAGTAGCTGCTTAGGGCCCCAAGGCCACCAGAGGGCCCCCAAGAGCCCAACCATTTATATTAAAAATAATATTTGTAAAGTTTTTTCTGAAAACTAAATGGCACTCGGGTGTTTATACTAGTCTAAAACGATTAGATGTGTTTTATTTCCAGTAACTAGATATGTTCTGCCTACATTTGTTTTTGAATCAGGCAGTGGTGTGGACAGCTACATGTTCACACCTGTGTGAAGGACCCCTCCCCTCCAGGTGCACAATGGGTGAGCTGAGGCAGCAGAGGGACATTTAAATGAGTGTTTTACAAACTAAAAGACTAAAAGTTAATGAAGTTCAGTTTAACTAAAGTTTGGGACAATGTACGAAAAGCCCAGAGGAAGATCGTGTTTGGGACAAGACTTTTCAGAGAAGATTCGAAATATGTCACCACTTTACACTATTGGACCTGCAGATGAAACAGAGACTGGACATGTATGATTCTGCAGACAGGACACACCTCAGAGGGACAGAGGACAGACAGGACACACCTCAGAGCGGCAGAGGACAGACAGGACACACCTCAGAGGGACAGAGGACACCAGGTGAGTCCGTTTATCACACTGGCTGTTTTTGGTTGTGGATTGTCCATTTGTTGTAAGTCATTTAGATAAGCACCTGGCTAATATTTCCCACTTCCTCTTTGCTTCCTCCCAGCTAACTGCTAACGAGCTAACGTGCCACTGTTAGCATGACAGTGACTGTTAATTTTACCTTGGTCACACTTTCACATATATGTAGGTCTTTTTAAAGCTCTGAATTTGCTCTGTTCAGCTGCTAAATGTGTTTGTCAATTATAATAAGTTACAATGCAAGATCAGGCAAATAACCACCAGCGCCACTTAGCAACTTTAGCATGCTACTATTGTAAACACAAGCACTGTGCTGATATCCTCTGAACTATAAAAACCTTTAGAGTCCTAAATATTTGTATATTTCATGTGACAGTCACATATGATCACAGCTGAGCTTAATGTGCAGAACAGTGAATGTGCAGCTTTATGTCCAGAGCTCTGCTCTGTGGAGAGATGAGCTGTGAGTCAAACAAGAGACAGCACAGCTACAGTGGTATCGGCTCTTGATATCGACAGCCCATTGACGAGTACGAGTACAGGCATTCGATACTGATACCGGTATCTGTGCATCCTACTCATTAAAATGCGCATTTGGGCGAAATCTGGCATCCAAAGCCTGACTATATACAAAAATTATGTGATCCTTAAATCCCCTCTTATTCAATGTTCAGCCCAAATGATCTGATGATTATACTGTAAATCTGATGTTATGTCCAGGCTGTTTCTCTTATGCAACTCTTAACTTGGATCACTACTTTGTATTTCTTGAATGATATGATTTTGAAGTTAGTGTACACTTAAGTACATTGCTTGGCTACTCTATCCAACCCTGCATTTTATGACAAAGAATTGATAAATGTAAGCCCACTTTAGTCAACTGAAACACATTAAAATGCACCAAAAAACAAGAAGAAAATGTCCAGAATTTTAAAATCTCTTTGGCAGACCCCCCTTCCTTACATGTTTTTATACTGTTATACTTGTAGTTAATACTGTTGTGAGCCTCTAGAATTTGCCATCTTTTTATAAGTGGTTGTGATGATGTCTAAATGTTTTCAAATATGAATATGTGGCACTGTGGTGACAAGGGCCCCCAAGGGCAAACTCAGCTTAGGGCCTCCTAAAGTCTAGGGCCGGCCCTGTCACCTACTATTGTAGCCTAGAGTTGCATTGAAAATCAGATACTAACTAATACTAAAACTAGGATAGAAGCTAGATACTCTTAAATATCAAAACTAAAAAGCTCTCTACTACAAGACCACATGAATTCCGTCATGAACATAAAGGAAGTACTATTATTTTATGTTGAAAATGACTGTATTGTGTAAAGAGCATTTTTTTTTAAATCATTGTGATATCAAAATTGTTAGCAGATTCCGTAGTATTGAAATAGAGTTTGGTGGACTTTATAAACTTGTCAAAGTCTTTCAAATCATGACACTGTAGTCTTTATTCATTCCCTCCACACTCGGTGGAGGTAAGCTTCTATTGTAGCCACAGCTGCCCTGGGGTAGACTGACAGAAGCGAGGATGCTGATCTACACCATCCAACTACAAACAAAACACAAAGCACACACCACATTCAGACTAGACAATGTGCGTGAAGTGTCTTGTCTAAGGACACAACAACAGAACTCAGAGCGGGAATCGATCCTCTGACCTGAGTCTTACAAGATAAACTTTATGGAGTTCAGAACTGAGATCTCACAAAAAGCAAAGTCATTTTAGAAACGCAATGTAACTGAACAGAAACACTTAGAAATAAAGGGTAAAATTGGCCCAACAAACCAATTGCGAAACAAAACACACAACTGTTGTACCACTAAGCTCCATTGTCAGAAGCATGTCTATTCTAAAGCTTATATTTGTGCATGTACTTTTAAATCCACTTTTCAAAATACTGAATGAGTTCTCCCTGGCACTTCACTATCTGCCACAATTCACTGTTCACAGTCGCTGTATCAAAAGCAGCTCTCCAAGCCCTTTGCATTGATTCCGCCATTGTCCGCTGGAGTACACTCGGTTACGTCACGCTTCGGGTAAACAGACCGCACGACGGGCCGACAGAATGGGAGTCGCGATCATTTGCGCGCACCTGTGGCTCCGCTCTTCATCAGCCCATGGCGCCGGGCTCTCCAGCTGCTCCTCGTTACCCCGTCTCTGTGGAGTGCGCGTTCGCTTCTCTCACGGAATGCAAATGGAAGAGACAAAAATGCAGGTGAAACATGGAGGCGAATTTGGAGAGGATACAGCTGAACTATAATGATGTTTTGCCGTTGGGGAAAGAATATGAGCATATGTTCGATTTGGTTTGTTTGTGCAATGTAATTTTCCCATTCACATTTTTGTCCTTGTTGTGTGGCACTGTAGCATATCTGTATTGGAAGAAAAACAACTAAAAACATGCAGCTTGAATAAACCTGGGTGTTTAAACTGAAGGTATTAACCAAAATGTTATAATAGCACAAAAAAAAATATGCAAATCCATAAAAAACACATCTTTGTCAAAGCTTGATCACATAAGCTAAGCAGGGCTGGGCCTGGGTAGTACTTGGATGGGAGACAGCTGGGAGTATCCGGTGACACAGTGTAGGCCTTTAGTCGATTAATCGGTTGACTGAGTCTTAGTTGACCAAAATTTGTATTAATAGACTAATCATTGTATTTAAATGATAAGGATTTATATTTAAGTTAGTGAGTGAGGTATCTGAGGATTTTTGTATTGTTTGGTCTTCTGTTTATATGTAAAAAGTTAGATTAAACTCAAGATAATTATAGTTTAATCTGTTTTCATATAAATACACTATACTTTATACATACATACACCCCCCAACCTGTAATAATATTCTGTGTTCTGTCAAGGTGCAGTGACAGAGCACGTCAAAACTCACATACACAAAGCGTTATCATACTGACTCATCCACAGCACACAAGTCACATATACTGACAACAGCCACATCATTATTATCGTTATGTCTTTTATTGTGGTCTGTTGAGCCGGACCGTAACATCCAGGGACTCATTCGGTTCAGTTTCCTAATACTTTTGTCTGCATAATAAGTTGTTTTTGCATGAACTCCCCTGCAGGTGTAGTCTTGTGAGTGCAGTTTGGGTCATATACATAGAGATATGTAGTAGTTGTGATAGGTTTTGCCACGCTCCCTTTTAAGTTTGCAAATCGATCAGCAGGACATGCCTTTAGTCAAAGAATTTTAGTCCATTACCGTCCTACCACAGTGGGCCACCAGTAGCAAAAACTGGTGTTGTGTAATTGGACAGGACCCTTCACTGACCTTGTCTAGCCCTGGAGAACCAAAGAACCCTTTTCGTCTTTGGAAAATTATGAACATTGCATTAAATTACTGCTATAAGTTCACTGAACACTGAAATATCCACTTTTTCAATTTGAACTCTTTATTCCCTAATTTAGGATCAGGGCCAAATTTGACCCGTTGGGTTTGCCAATTTATCCAAAGAGAATATAAAATGTACATCTAGACATTATGCAAGCTATTACTAAAAAGATTAAAACACAATTTAACAACCACTGATTTGCTGAGAAGACTATTTTGTTTTGGGTTGTTTTCCAGCTCAACAAAACAGCATGTGGTCAGCCATCTTGTCACCACTCTGGCTCATTTTAGTTCAATATTCATCCACTAGGTATCTCTATGCAGGGGTCAGAAGTGGCACTCTGGGCATTTAAAATTTTTTTTTTAAATTAAAATTTGACTTTTTTTTTTAATTTATTTTTTTTATTTTATTTTATTAGCAGCAATTAACGGTGGCCAAATTTGACCCAGTGGGTTCTCCAGGGCTAGTATGAATGTGTTGTGTGCGTGATTGTTGGTGGTGGTTGGATTGTCACAGATTGGCAGCCTCACTTCCATCAGTCTACCCCAGGACAGTTGTGGCAACAATAGTATCTTACCACCACCGAATATGGAGTGAATGAATAATGCACGAAATTGTAAAGTGAGTTCAAAAGTCTGTCTTCTAATTTCTATAAAGTAGAAAGCGACAAAATACAACAGTGATTAGAATGGCTGAATATAAAAATGAGTAAAACAATTAAAGAATAAATTATAAATAAAGTAGGGTAGTTGTATCAGACTTTATATTGCTATTGTCAGTCTCCAGCCTGGAATAAAAACCTCTGTATGGTCTGGTCACCACCTCCTCATCTGCATCTCAGGCCAAACTCAGACAGAGCCGTCCAGTCGGGTTTGTTTATTTCAGAGACGCATGGGAAATGGATGAGCTCATTCGTCAGCTTCTTTCATTTTAGATTAACAACCATTCGCGCTTATTCCCTTGTTGATTCTACAGAGGACTCAAATGAAATGAACGGACCACGTGTTTCTCTGATTGGCTAATCCGCCTGTCAATTCCTCCCATCTGAGCTCTTGGAGATAAGACCAGGGTCCAGACTCCATGTCTTTGGAAAGTATAAGAGGAGCATGTAGTCTTGGCTGGCCAGACAGGTCAATATCAGCCATGATTGGTACTGGGCTGAAAGTGAAAAACTGACACATAACTACCAGCAAACATTCTGGTAATAAAAAAATGCATATTCAGAAGGAGAGTATTTCTGTACAGTTACACTTCATGGTATCCGTGATACAGTGATCCCTCGTTTATCGCTGGGGTTACGTTGTAAATATAACACGCAATAGTCGAAATCCGCAAAGTAGTCAGCTTTATTTTTTACAATTATAATATATGTTTTGAAGCTGTAAAACCCCTCACCACACACTTTAAACACTTTTCTCAGACAGGCATTAACATTTTCTTACATTTCTCTCTTGTTTAATTAATAGTGACTCACGTGTATTTCGCAGTTCCTCTGACCGTGCCTCTTCATGATATAGTGAGGGACCACTGTACTGTTACTTTCCTAAACTCAAATACTTTACCATATTTGATCATTCAATTTAGGCTTCAAACTGCACAGAATTTGTGAGGAAAAACAGAAAACAGTTCTTGTGGTGTGAGCATGTCCGATTGTTCTCTTTAATCAGTGCTAACTAAATGCAGAACAAGCATTGTAACAAACATAACGTTGTTTTAATCCTGTTTAACTTTTTACACTACACTACAACGTGTTATTTGATGTAAAAGTATTCCAAGTATTCAGAAAGCAGTACTCTGATTTGTAATGTGTTCTGATACATGATTCAAATACATTTTAATGCAGGTATTCAGTCTTATGTAACTCAATCTATTTTCAAAGTACTCTTCCCATCACTGAATATAAATAGGAAAGAACTATACAAATAATGTCTGTGTGAAACAGCAGGTCAATGAAACACCTCTGAACCAGCAGAAACAAAAACAAACATGGTGCCATTGAAAAACTGAACAGCAAGGCTTTGTGACGCAGAATTCTGTCATTATACCAACATATTTCCAGAGGCTATAGTGGTATCTAAACATTCATTTGGTACAGATTGCAATCAGGCGGGGTTTAGTTTGACCTCATTACCTGTCCAATCATGGTAATTTATAGATGTTGTATCCACTGGACCAGGAGTATGATACCATTTCAGATGGAACAGAACTGAGCTGCCCTAGGGCTGATTGACAAGACTTGTCTGGAAATCTGCACCAATTTAATCCAAACCTAATGACAATTTGAAGTGTTTTGGGTCTTTTAGAGTTTTTCTTTGCCAAAAGGGGTCTAAGGACAGGGTATGTTGTGGGACAGTTATCCACTTCCTTGTTTCATGTTGGTTAATCTGCTTGTCTGTTATTGACCATTGACTGTTTCACTGTGTGATTTTCTAACTTTCTGTTGGTTACATCAATCTTGTTAAGCCCTAAGAGGCAACTGCTGTTGGGATTTTGGGCTTTACAAAAATAAACTGAATTGAATTGAAGCAGTCCAAACTTATTCCTTACTTTTCTAATGCCTTCCTAGAATCCCAATCATATATCACAATGAGTTTACAAGCACAGCCAAACGCCAGAGTGGAGTTTGGCCGCCACGGCAATTGTGCAATAATTCTTAACAATCAGTATTTATAAGCATCGAGTAGCCTGTAAGTGCAGTCAATAAAATATATTTAAAAAACAGCTTTCTCATTCCAAATTTAAATAAAAACTATTTTGAGAAATAGTTTTGTTGTATATGTTACAAAACATTCTCAAAACAATATTAGGTCAACTGGATTTTGTTCTTTGTACAAATGAATTTGCATAGAAATGTCCAAAACATTTCTTTCACTCTCTTTCACCACCAACATAGTCAGCAATCACTGCATACAAGCAAAACTAGTTACGGGTGCAACACATTCATTCTCTGCAGCAATCCGTGACTTCAGTATGCCGGTAAGTGAAAGAAAAGGCACTCGCACTCTCTCTTGCTCCGCCGTGCCGTAGCATATCATTAAATAAGCGATTGCTGATTGTGTGAGCCAGAATAAAAAAATAAAAAATAAAAAAAAAAACTTTCCATCTGGCAGAGGTAGGAGCCTGATAATGAAGGCAACAACAGTGCAAGGGAAGAGCCCCTCAATGAGCTTTAATGAAGTCTGGAGGCAGGAGACTTTTTGACTTGCGAAGCCGAAGCGCGCCTTTTCTAAGGTCTAGCCATGCCGAACGCCTGTAATCCCCCTCCCTCTGCAGCACGCCACACGCACTAACATTAATGTTTCTTTTGTGAGAGCTGGAGAGGAGTGGAGAGGGATGGGTGGTAAGCTGTAATCCCAATGCTGCGAAAGTCATCAGGAATTCTATCGTTTTCAAGTTCCCTGAAACTTTAGGGTGAGTATTCTGAATCAGTGTAATTAAGCTGTAAGAAAATGTCTGGAAATGGGTGGGGGTAGAGTAGGGGGTTAAGTGTTTGCCAGTGAACTTAAAGGTTGGCTGTCAGTGGGTGTAAGGGTAACGCGATTATATTGTTTTGAAGTTGCCAGGGTTTTTTTTAAGTTTCGCTACTTGCTTGTTTCCATAGAGAGGTACTAGTTTTCCATAAATAAAAAATATACCTACAGTTTCATTTAGCCTCATTTGCACTTACAAGGTTTTACAAGGTCCTCTCCATCTGCGCCTGCCCATTTGAATTTACCCAGGATTGTGACATCAAAGGCAGAAACCTTTTTAAACAGATTTTAAATTCATCTATCATCCACAGACGTGTTCTGAGTATTTCTGCAGTCAAATTGCTGTCATTACAACTGTGTGCATGTTGCCTATTGGCTAGCATTAGTTTCAGATCATGGTAATTCCCTCTGCTGTCAGTAGATGTAGCGCTAACACCAGATCCCAGGGAGCACTGCTGCTGGAGAGTAATGTTTAGCCATTTAGCCTTTTGGAGCTTTCTACCATGTTATAACGTTTTCTCATCAAAAACATGCCTGAAGTAGTTTTATATGTCATACATGGATGTTTCAGTAATCTATCAATCTCTCCCAGGCCCTATTTGAACCCTTCGTATGGTTAGCTGTATGATTCCATTCAAGACTCAACTCAAACCTAAGTCACCCAGTCATTTTTTCCTAATTATTCAAAAGCATGATATGGACAATGTACTAATAATATGTGTCCTTTAAAATTATGTTTTTATGGAGACAACTTGAAAAGTGCAGTGCAATATGGGCAAATAACATTTAGACCGTGTTATTATTGTTTTGCAAACATTCGCAAAAGGGGGTATTTTGATTTGATTGATCACTCTAATGCATCCCCACTGCACTGCACGCATCAGGTTTGTCAAGTTGTTGCGTACAGTTTTGTATCATGCTTTTGTATATTGATGGAGAATTGTTGTGTGGGAGCATGGGTGATGCAGGCTTGTGGGCTGAGCATTGGACAGAATATTACAGCTAACTGTAAAGAGGGTTCAAATCGGTCCCCTTCTTTAAGCATTTTGTTGCAGTGGACAGCTGAGAAGTGTAATGAAAAAAGCAACTGTTCAAACATGAAGAAATTGTAATTATTTAACACTTAAGTCTTGATACTTTATTTAACAGTAATGATTGCAGTTAAGGCTAATAAAAAAAACAACATTGAGAATAAGCCTTGCTACACTTTAAAATCACTGCTGCAGCAATTCAACAGTGTGAGTTTGAGCATGTCGCCAAGCAGAGGAATACAATTTTAAATATTTTGATTACTTTACTATTGAGGTTCTTGCTGCTTTTCACCTTGAACTAGAAAAAATGAAAATACTGTTTGAAAATGTCTAAATAAAATTCAACATAATATTTCCTCTTGCATGTGGCCTCTGCTATAAAATAAATTTTTCATACATTTTAATTATAAAGAATATTGAGCTTTGGTCTGCTATATAGTTCTAATCTGTCACATTCTTTTTGCCATTATGTTACATTTTGGACATTTCAAAATGCATTTTCAAATGACTTGATGAAAGAGACAAGTCTGCAAACTTATGGGATATAAAACTGCAAAGCCCAAAGAGCCGATTCCTGCCAGCCTCTTTACGGTACGTTGTTGTAATCGTCATCACAACAAAGTGGTGCATGCTGTCGGCCCGTCTGATGAATAGCTGCTGATCATACTAGCAAATAGCATGATCAGCAGCTATCCATTTTTTTCCATTTATGCTTAAATGCTATGCTACACAACACTGCCGAATTCTGCGTGTATCACCGATTAAGCAAATAAAACTGGAGAACTAAGTAATAACAGAGCAGTGGACGTGTACTTGTGGCGGTGAACATGGGAATAGACTGAAGCAATGACGTCTTCAATACAGGAGAATAAAGATTACACACTTGGAGAGGTTAAATGAGAAGGCGAAACAGTCATAACATGGCTAAAAGCTCTGAAAAGTCGACTTTGCTAGAGACAATTGTAGCTTATTGCGCAATGAACTGACTCGACTATATCTTTATAGGTCAACTGTAGATGAATTGATAGGAACCAGGCGAGGTAGACATTCATTCGCCTATCTGACAAATACAATATAACCCATTGTGCCCACCTGTTCTTTGTCCAGAGCCGTCCAGAAAACCACAGTAACTTTATTGCAGATAAATTGCTCGGTGGCCGCAGCACTGGCCTCTCTGCCCGGGCTGTGCCGACACAAAGGCTCTGTGCTAACTGTAGGGGGTCAGGGTGGAATTGCCTCAGCCTGTCGGAGCAGATGTGGAGGGCACCTGCCAAACACCAGCCAGCACTTTCATTTAGAGCCAAAATGGAGTCCGGGCCTTGTCCCACAGTCTGTAATGAACCAGTACTAACGTCAGCAAGAGCTATTTCAAAGTACTAAAGGAGCTGTACCTGATTTTGACAGTCTAAAAAACATGAAAAACAGAACTAGTTTTTCATTTCATTTCATTTATCTTCATCCAATGAGAGTTCTCAGACTCTCTTTGTATTTTTCTGTATTTGAACAGGCGCTCATTCCAAACTAAAATAAACAAAGCAATTAACTACATAGGCCCACTTAAAACATTAAAAACAGTTGCAGGTGCAATTAAAAATGTATATCATCAGATTGTTAAATTGCATTAGTGGCATTAATGTTTTCCAGTTTTGGGAAGCAAAACAACCAAAAGCTTTTTTCCTATTTCAATGGTATGGTCAGTTCTTAAATGTGGACAATCATGAGATCTAGTATTAAAAGTTCCCATATCAAAGTTCAGCAAGTGAGATATTCAAGCAGTTCCTTATAAATACATTTTATACAGTGTTGTTCTTTTATGGCAGATAGCTATGGCCAACCTATTTTTTCATAGTGATGGGTTTCAAAGGACACATATTATACTAAGTCAACATTTTTTAGCTCTTGGATACCTTCTCCTGGGTATACAGGGTCTGCATTAACTCAAAAAAGGTCAATTTGAACCATTCAGTTGTTGCAAATATATCTTAGGTCCTATATTTTAGATACCTTTCAATTCCGGTTTAGATGCACCATTTACATTTTCAGCAATCTTACTTTTTTTTTCAATCTGTTCTCACTGGAAATCTCCATACGAGGCCAGTTCAATAACTTCTGTCTAATCGCTCTCTGAGTCCACCATCTTGCTTTTGGTTTGTAGTCCAAGCTCAACGTGATGAAGCGCGCATTGTTTCTAGGTGTTTGGTTGTATTAACCAACATGGACTGGTACACCGGCCTCCAGTCACAGAATTTTTGACAACTACTTGGAAGTTTTATTTTTGCCCAAGAAGCTTTTTGTATGTGGGAGAAAAGTAGGAGTATGCTGCTACAAAAGTACTCTGAAAAGTATGATTTCTTAAAAAAATACTCTGCTAAATGTAACTGAGTAGATGTACTAACACTTCTAGCATTGCATACAGCAATCATCATCATGACCAAAGGTGTTTAGTCAGTCTGCAGTTTTAAGCTGGTGGGAAAAGAGATCCAAAGTCTGAGTCCAATAGAAGAAAAACTGGACTGTCCAAAAGATGTTCAGGGTTATGATGCTGGCACTACTGCATTTTTAAACTCAAACAGTTCCCTTTCCAACACAACACCACTCCATTAGACAAGTCGTAGAAATGTGCATAAATGCTTTTGTTGTTTTTTTTTCCTTGGCAATTTGAATAGTCCATTGTATTTCATCCCATTTCTTTCTTTCTTTATCCGCTGCTGCATTCAAACACTAACCAATTAGCAGCTGTCCAAACCTAGCATGATTTCAATTAATGCTAAACAGTTCCGTTCGGGGAAAATAAACACAATTTCAAACATTCCCCAAAGCCCTGTCTCTCTGCTCTCCAAGAAATGTATGCAAATGGAAGCGTTTAGGTTAGGAGAGGAGGAGGACAAGGAAGAGGAGGAGGAAGATTCCCCCAAGAGTCTTAGGCAAGTCAGCTTTGGTGGTTCTTCAAAGTCTTTCTTCCTCCCTCCCTCTCTCTCTCTCACTATCTGCAGTCATTGTTGGTGGACCGTATGTAAGCTAGCTTCTCAAACGCATCGCGGATCAGGCTGGACCATGGCCTCCAGTCCTCGTCGACTTTCGTATCGATTTTTTTGCCATTTATGTTCAATGAAAGAAAATTATGGACCGCTGAGTCAATGCAAGATCGTGGTGGCTGCTACAACTTGCAGCAAATTTGAATATTGGAAAAATGTAATATTATGTATCTTAACTTTAATAATTTTAAAGGCAAGACAAGTTTATTTTTATAGCACAATTCATACACAAAGTAATTCAAACTTAATTATTTTGAAGTAACACGACTTGTGTACAATTGTTGGCTGCTCTATCCACCTCTGGTCACTGTCACCACATACTACCAATTCTTCCCCATAATTACCGCAGCATTGCTATTCACATTTCTACAAAGGTAAGCCAATGATGCAACTTGGCTGACACATGAAATGGTCTGTTTTCTATGTCCGCCTTCTGATGAAATCCCTTGCCAAGACAATACGTCCAGAATGCCAACAGTTCAACCCCCCGACTATTCATACAGCGCGGGGTGGAGGGAGCGAGCGTTCATCTCCAAGAGTACTTTTCTGTTTATGAAATTGGCCCACTTTAAATTGCCGTTTCATCATCATTACTGTCTGTGGTCCACTATATCCTCTTTCAGTGCACTATTATGCAAAGTTTTAGTCTGGCATAGTCTGGCTATTTAGATCACCATGTTACCTTTTATTGTTTTAAAAATACTATATCTGCTGAAAGCAACGTATTAACATGTTTCATAAGTTTCATTTTCATTTTATACTGGAAATGGACATAGCTAACATTTGAAAAATTGTCTTTCTCTGTAACTTCTGCAGCGAGCCTTGTCATTATGGTGTTAAAATGTTCGTTTGAACAGACTCTACATCATCCTGGTCGTTTTTATTTTGCTTTTGTGCCTGGAAATCAAGAAAAGAACCTTAATAACAAACAAATCAGGTGCTTTCTTTTCCCTAGGTCAGTCCCCGCTAGCATTGGCAGCAGGTTTGATTGACATTGTTACTAAGCACCCAGGGGAAAGGGGCGTTACCCAACAGCCTTGCTCCAGATTGGCTCTTTGGTTGCTATAATACTCACAGGTCAGAATTATAATATTTGGCTTAAATTTGGCTCTAAATTTGCTCCTATAAATGCTAGCCTTGAGCTTCATTTACCTGGAGCTAAACGCTATGGGTGACACTCCCTTAGTCCACTTCTTTATTCAGTCTATGCTCCCCATGCAAAGTCACTCCCCCTTCACAGCACTATCACAACATAATCGGCGTACATCCCTCTAATGAAACTACTGCACATTGCATCAGGTTTGGCAAGTTGTTGTGTACAGTTTTGTATCAATCGTGTATCAGTTTATGGAGAATTGTTGTGTGGGACCATGGGTGATGTAGGCTTGTGGGCTGAGCATTGCACAGAATCATACAGCTAATCTTAAGAAGCTTCGAAGAGGGCCAGGGAGAAATTGCAAAGTTCCTGAAACATGCATGGATGACATCTAAAACCTCCTCAGGCATGTTTTGATGAAGGAACGTTGTAACATGATAGAAAGCTAAACATCTATGATATCCCCTCTTTAATTCTTTAACTGTTTAACATGCATTAGTGTTTTATGTTTATAACTTAAAGAACATACAGTGTGCATTTTTGCTTCTTTAATTCCCTTTTAAACATGCATGTCACTTTGGGATGAGTTTAGGCTTTGGAGCTCCCTCTGCTGTGTGTGACAGGAATGAACAGTGAGAATATAAAATTAATCCATTAGGCAACTTGACTGACACCTTAATAACCCATGTTGCACTGCTGTCTGATGCTGCCGTTGTATATATTTTCTCCCTCCATGTATTTTATTTTTAAGCATATATATATTTTTTTTACTTTGTGCATGTCCTTATTTGTATTTATTCAGTGTGTTTTTATGTGCACTTTATCACCGAATTAAGTTCCTAGTCAGTGAGCTGTGCTCACTGACCATGGCAATAAAACTCTTCTGATTCTGCTGATAATAGAGCTATGCCTTTGTGAACAGTTTTTCTGCAGAATGTGCCTGGTGATGGTTTGTGGGCTTAAAAACAGTGTAAAGCTATATATCCAACTATATAACTAACTGGTGTTATGATCCCAAATGAGTGAGGGCTTTGTGCACAAAAACATGTCACCTGTGCTGCTTCTGTGATGATTCTTCTGTCAGTTCAGTGTAAAAATGCATAGAAATTAGAAAAAGATTTGGTTCATCCATCCATCTTCTTCCGCTTATCCAGAACCTGGTTGCCAGGGCAGAAGTCTAAGCAGGGAGTCCCAGACTTCCCCCACCCCGGACACGTCCTCCAGCTACCCCACGGTGTTCCCAGGCCAGCCAAGAGACATAGTCCCTCCAGCTTGTCCTGGGTCTTCCCTGGGACCTCCTTCCAGTTTGGTTCTTTTAAAAACTTAGATCCGGTTCCAAACATCCACATTAAGGAACTGTTCAAAAGAGCCGACTTGTCCACAAATGTCACAGCACTAGTTTGTAGATGAAATGAGTTTTTACATTGGCTTGTTTCATATAAATAAATATAAAAAGAGCCAGTCTTTTAAACGGCTCCTTGACATGAATAGAGCCAAAAGATTCTGATCCCATAAAAGAGCAGAATATCCCATCACTACTAAATGTAACGTGGCTCACACTAGGCTGTGTGTGAGCCAGTCTGGTGTAGCACTATGAATTGAGTTCTACATTTATCAATCTGGTGATGGGGAAAATGCAGAAAGCCATGACAAATACTTGAATCTGATTGGTCGAAGTATCACAACGGCCGAATAAATCGAAAAACTTTTGTTACCCTGTCCACATAAGCACAAAGTGCTTCTCTTCTCTGCATTTTTCACAAAGAAAACACTGTTTTTTTTGTAATTTTAGAAAGGTTAAAAGTGAATTTATCATGGCTGCTTTAGGAAAAAAGTTTGTTGTTGACATCTAGAGTGGATTTGGAAGTACATTTCATAAATACTTGAGTCCATTAGGAGTGGGTTGGATAATATTATTCCAAAGCAGGGCAGCAGCAGCACTTTTTAATAAAGGCTGGTGAATAGCTCCACAGAGACATGATGCAAACACTACTTATAATGTAGTAATATGATAGTAATAGTACAGCACTTACCTCCAATACAAATTCTGCTCTTAGTATTCAACATAACAGGAGATTGGGTTTAATACAGACTGATTTTCATAACTGAATTCTAAAAAGTACCTGCATTTATCTTTCAACAGAGTGATTTGAGTATGTACATTTTAGGTTAAACTTTTCAGCCATGTTACAGGGAACCTGTACAGTAAACACTATATTAAAAGGTGCTGTACCTGAACAGAACGGTTTTTAGTGGTCCAAAGTTATTCCTCACTTACCTTATGCATCCCAAGCACCCTAATAATTCATGGCAATGAGTTTATAAGCACAACTTTGCAGAGCAGTGACAGCAAAGCCAACAGCAACTACCATGCTAAAGTGCACATCCTGATTATCTGACAGTAAAACTTATACACCTCTTTTGACCTCAACAGCTGTGTATACAATATTTATGTACTGGGGCAAGACAAATTTTGGATTTGTCAAAATTACAACTAGACTAAAAATATTATTCTTTCAACAGTCACCTCAACTTCCTGCATTATATTCAAAGTACTTCCATACCTCCCCACAGCATACCTATTTGTTGTGTTGGCATTATAATTGTACACAGGAGTACAGTAGCAGTACTTTTGGGTGCACTACTTCATCTGGCCCCCTGTGCGGTAGTGCTCATAAATTATCCTGGGGAAAACAAAAGGCTTAGACCCAGCATGTCTTCTGCAGGTGCTCTCCAAACCGCGAGTGTATGACATGAAAACAATAGCTCAGAGCAGTGACCTATAAGAAACCAACTGCACACTGCACCTATACGCTTCAGCTAATAAGGCAATGCACAAAAAGTCCTGCTTCAAATGCCACTCATGAATATTACATAGCATTTAATATAGAACAGAAAGTGCAGAAGAAGGTATATGTGTAAAGAGAGGTTATAATGCAAAAATCGACTTTTTTGGAGCTTTCTACCATATTAGACCATTCCTACATCAAAAACTCGCCTGAAGAGGTTTTATATATCATCCATGCATGTCTGAGTAATCCAACTCTCCTTATGGTTAACAGTATGAGCCTGCACAATGCTCAGCCCACAAGTTTATGTCACCCATGCACAACAGTTTACCACAATTATACTTAAGCATGATAGAAAACAATACACTACAACTTAACAAACCTGATGCTATGTGCAGTACTTCATTAGTTTCAAAACGAATGGCGATTATGTTGTGATAGCTCTCTGAAGGGGAAGTGACTTAGCACAGAGAACAAAGCAATGGGGGCAAATATAGCATTTTTATAACAAATTTCATTTGGTGAGCAATTAATACCCCAAACAAGTGTAATTCCCTATTTAAAATACGAGCTTATGCTGTATGCTTCATTTATATTATTGAACTCTTAAAATGTCCTCTATTATACAACATTGACTCTTGTGAGCTTTAAGAGTTGTTTTTTATTTCATTCACACATCTTTGAATAACACCAAAGCTCAAAATGCTCTGCTCCACCTTGTGATGCATTTAAGCAGTTTCAAGTCAACAGCTACCTTTAATCTTTTCTTTGCTTTTGAGACTGGACATTCCAGAGCTGAAATCATCCAGATGATTCTAGTAAAGGTGCATGGAGTTTAAAAACACACTGGAGCACTTTTGTATCATCAGGACATATCTGGGGTCAAAAAGTTGTTTGCATAAGTTTTAGGGTGTAGTCATAATGAGCTTAACAAAACAGCCATTTTGAAAGCCTAAAAAAAAATCCTGTAACTTTTGCAAACATAGTTGGATTCTGACAAACCCAATTTAGCGTCTGTGCATTTTGATGAGCTAGACAAAATGATATGTGGCTCTTCAGCGCCCCCTGCCAAGTTACAATGGGCCATAAGCATTTATCTCCAACATGACAGCGGAAATATTGAATCCCCTGTCAACCTAATGTTGATATGTGGCTCTTCCATTGTAGTGAACACTTCCACGGTCACAAGGGTTGCAAGGACCCTTTATTGCTGCTTGCTGTTTTAATTATTGATTGAAATGTTTCACAGTATGGCTAGAGCATTTAATCAATTTCATTTTCTTGCCAAAAAATACGTCCATTCTGACAGTGAGCAGGGTCACCTCTTCACTGTAAACTTCTAGTCTCCACAAATATGGATACGTTTAATGCCATACTGTGGAACATTCCAGGCAAAGCATAACATCCCCATGGAGACAAACAGGTGGCAAACCATCCACCCTTCAAGTTACATATGCATGCACTTCACTAACCAACTTTTTACCTATAGTCTTAGTCATCTAATTATTGCATTTAGATTGTAACTGCCTGTGTGCCTGCCAGTGGCCTACTGCATGTGCCCTGAACCTTTAAGAGGAAGGGTCCCTCACCTGCTCGAGCTTTTGGTCGCATCTTACGTCACCGGCCATATAGAAGCAGTGCAGTAGCACAAGATTAAATTTTAATATATTGCTCAAAATCCCTTGTCTTTGGCCTAAAGCCTGGTGATTGTGCCTTACATCTTTATTCACGATGTATACAAACATTTCTTCTTTAACAGAACTCCGTCGCCTGCACAAGGGTCAACTCAGGACATGTCCCGGCTTGTGCATGTAGTGCTTTTGTCATGCTCCACTAAGTTATTTTGTGATCCCAAATTAACATTATTAAAATATGTATTGACCTGCAGGTGTTTGTGTGGTGTGTGGCATCCAGCGTTCTTTCCTTGTGCAGGACACCTCCAGGCTCATGTTGCTTCCCATTCATTCAAACGCTCTGATAAGGGTTTCACTCAATTATAATATACTGTTGCATTCCAAGTAATTAATCCAGCGCTGTCTCTAGTGTGGGGCACCCAGATTACACCCATCTTAATGCTGGGTCCTTCTGCTCACGCAGTGCATCCTTGGAACTTTGGTATCTACACCGTGTACCAAATTATTATGCAAATCATGTTTGAGTCTCATAAAAGTAAATTTTTTTGTTTTCCAGTGAAACTCATGGATGGTATTGTGTCTCAGGGCGCTTTGGGTCAATGAAACCAATCTCAGACACCTGTGCCAATTAGTTTGCCAGACAAGTCCAATTAAAGGAAAAAATACTTAAGAAGGATGTTCCACAATATTAAGCAAACCACCATTTTCAAGCAATATGGGAAAGACAAAAGGATAATTCTAGTGCCGAAAAGCGTGAAAGAGCTGAGTACCTTTGACAAGGTATGAAAACCTTAGATAGTTCACGAAAACTTAAGTGTCATCATCGTACTATTAAGAGATTTGCAGCAGATTCAACACATGGATTTGTGCAGATAAAGTCACACTGAGTAAAGTTTCTGACAGATAAATACATTAGATTAAAAGAGCAGTTGCTAAAATGCCATTACAAAGCAGCAAACAGGGATTTGAAGCTGCTGGTGCCTCTGGAGTCCCACGAACATCAAGGTGTAGGATCCTCCAGAGGCCTGCAGTTAACTAATGCTCACGAGCAGAAACCGCTCCAGTGGGCTAGACTAGACTAATTTTTTAAACAGTCTTGTTCACTGATGAATACTGAAATCATTGGGAGGTTTGTTCAATAGCATTGGAATTGTACTCTAAAAGGTTGACAACTTGAAAATTATGATTGTCATTTATATTGACAATTTGGTAAATTTTAAAAAAAAAAAAAAAAATTGCATAATCATTCGGGGCACAGTGTATAACTATTACATTGCTCCTGTTTTGCCATGTATGATTTTAATACACCTGTTTTCTTCGAGGAGGCGTTGTTGGACAAACATCTATGGTTACAAATTGGGGCTGTTGAGCAAAATTGTAGTCTTTCACTAGTTTCTAGGGCCTTCTCCCCCTGTGCCACGACATATGTAAGAAGACTAAGCAGATTCAGCTCATGATTCACAAGTTTAATCTGTCTTTATATAAATACATTTGTAACGGCTGGCACCACGGGGTGTCGCCCTTGCCACAGGGTGTTATCCCAAAAAGGAGGACATTGAATGTTTGACAGGCGAGTGCCGGTTTCCTGTGGGTAAATAATGTTTTTATATATCGATTGTTTTAAAAATATGGGAGTTTTCAATGTATTTTGTATGGCAGGGCCTTGTGGTTTTGATAAAGTTCTGTGTGATTGTCTGGACTTTGCTACACAGAGAGCAGTCAAACATCCTCAAAATGACAACAGAAAGTGTCTTGTAAACAGGTAATTCAGAAAATGGTAACTCAGGCAAACAAACAATTGAGGAATGTCTTATTTAATACAGCAAAAATCTCTTCCACACTGGGGATTCAAAGGGGGAAACAGGCTGGGGAAATAAACTCAGGAACAGGTAACTCAAACAGGATAAATGCAGGTTCAGAATTTCAGAAATGCAAACAAGGTATTTCAGATGTAGGGCTTGAGTGTTGCTTTTGACTGGCCAAGAATCTAGCAAAAACTGACAGAACAGAAGCAGTATATATAGACTACCCTGGGCTAATTAACAAAATGAGAGGCAGCTGCAGGGAAAACAGGGAGGCAACAAAAGAGGGGCCGGAACAGGCTGGAAAACGGAGCCGGGCTGGGGATAAACCTGCAAACAGACAGAACTGTGAGAATCTGTGCTGTCTTTCTTTAAATGAATGACTGGACATGGGAAGTCGACGTCATTTATGGGACCTTTTAATTACGTTTGATTAAAGTTTATTTGAGTAATTGTAACCGAGTATTTGTGTTTGGTACAGTGTCGATTTGTACCGTTACCTGCTGTCCTTAGCTGGTGCTCTGGGGTAATCTGTATATTCAACCTGAAGTACTTCCCTAAGTCGAGTCCATAACGTCTTTAGCAGAATATCATACTGCACCCGATCTTGTGAAGTGAAATGTGTGCAGTGTTTTCTAGTGTAATGGGGACACCCAACATCTCCCGGTTAAAATAAATGACGTTAACTTCCTGAGCTTGCCTTATTCTTAGTTACAGTACCTCTTTACACATTGTTTCCTATACTTTTATCTTCATAAATAGTTGTTTTTGCATAAACTCCAGTGCAGGTGTAGTCTTATGAGTCCCGTTTGGGTCAGATACATAGAGATACTTAAGAGATTTTGCCACGCCCCCTTTTTAGTCAACTACAGCCCCAGTTATAAACAACATTTTCAGACGTTTTATTCGAACTTCCCAACATCCAACACCACAGGGCCAGCATTAAAAACCCTCTCTCCTATATAGGCTTGTCTCCCAGCTGCAGTCCTCTCCTCTGCGTTCGTTTGGCTTTGCTCCTATCTGCTCTCCTCGACATGACAGCCGCGTGGTCAAATCTGTCTGGCCTGTTTAAAGTCGGCTTCAAACGAGCGGCCCGAAATGAGGAGCAGATAGAGACTTAGCAAAATCAATGTGCATGGTGAGCCGGCGAGCCCACTGTCAGGGCACATAACCACGGAGCGCTGATTCGACATGGGGAGACAGTCAGACAGGCGGCCAGGCGGAGTGTTTGAAGAGGCATGCAGACTTGTACTGCTGTCCAACCCTGCCAAAAAGGGGCGAGTAAAGTAATGGGTTATTCCTTACTTTATGCATTCAGAGCATCCTAATTAATCACTGTGATGAGTTTGTGGTGATGGTAAAGCTACTACTACTAAGATAACGCACACTTCCTGATTATCACACAGGAAAAGGCTTTATTATTAGATGTGGACTTATTTTGACCTCAAGAGCTGCTTATATAATATTTGTACTGGCACAAATTTAACTCAAATACTTGGGGAAAAAATCTGGTACAAGATCTTTAAGGAAATGGTAACCATTTTCGGATTCACCTACAACTAGACTAGTAACATGTAATTCTTTCCACAAAGTCAAGCTAAAAACTAAACAAATATAGTGATACCTTTTTTTTAATTCCTCAAAAATGTCTTTTTAAATCAGAGCTATTACGCAAAAATCGACTTTCCAGAGCTCTCAAAGTTGAATTTGAAGTGATTTGTGCATGTTTCTAAGACGTCTTATTGCGATCAACTCCCGATTTCACTGCCACAGTACATGCCCACTGCCCTGTACTAACTTCAATTTTATTTTCTTTATCTGTGATATGTGTAGGATTCTGCAGTGTCACATAGTCATTTGGTACAAATGAAAACAAATCTGCTACTAGCTTGATCTGCGGCCATCCAAACAGCAGCGTCAGCTCCTAATGGGCATCACAGTTTGAGTCAGTGAACTGTTTTTTCTTTCTGTTTTAGATAAATACTGGAATTTAAAATGTGCAAATTATAACTTAATGATTCACAGGTGTCATAGATTATAAAGAGAGGTGAAAGAAGTATTCAATTTTGTTACTTGAGTAAAAGTACAGATACAGGAGTTAAAAAAAATAATAAAGTAAAAGTATCATATGAAAAAACCTATTTAAATAAAAATGTCCAAGTGCCTGTTTAAAAATGCACTTAAAAAGTAAAAGTATTTTGCATAGATTGTCGTCTTTATAAGACTTCAAATGTTGTGATTCGGATCAAAAATTTGTGCTGAGTTTTGTACAACACACAGTTGAATCAATAGATTATTTTTCTGGCTGTTTCTATATTTTTGTTTGCTCAGACTATGAACATGTTAAAAATAAACCCCTCAACCTCTTCAGCAGGTCTCAAACTAGAATTAAAAATATTTTGCTTTTCAGCCATGTTAAAAAAATCTAGTGGTGTAGAAAGTACAGATACCTTTTTTTCAAACGTAGTTAAGTAAAAGTAAAAAGTATCCACTTTAAAATTTAAAAATCAAAAGTAAAGCACTGATACCTAAATTGTGTAATTAAGTACAGTACCTCACTACTTTTATTTTATGTTCCACCACAGATTCTAACTATATACAGACACAAGAAGACAGAGTTTCTCCACCCCAGTAATGCCAACATTAGAATGCTAAAAGTGCACTTCCTGATTCACAGAGGACAAAACGCTCTAGAGCTAGATGCAGACAGCACATATTTGTCTCATTTCTGATTTGTTTGCTTCTGATCACAAACACCTGGCTGCAGGGGCGGAGTCTGAAGTGTGGATACCTGTTAAACCAATCACACTGTCCCTCCTACCTCTAGACCCCGCCCATCTTCCCCCTCAGAGTTTTCTTTAGTACTACTACGTCTTTCTAGGTGTTTAGTCCCACTTTGAATCCTATACCTGTTTTTTTTCCTATGTATTTGACTCATTTCTGTGTAGAGTCTGCACACCTGACTGAGCAGCAGGTGCGTCGGAGGAGAAGCAGTTGGTCTGAAAGGTATGAGGAAGGTCAGAGGGACGTGAGAATAAAAGTGAATCAAGAATGAGACAATGTGCAGGAGTTCTCTTAATCTTTCACTCCTATGTATTTGACCAAATTTGTCTTGTCCCATTACAGATATATTGTGTAAGCAGCTCGTGAGGTCGTCGTCATGACAACACATTTTATTGTCCGATAATCAGCATGCTACTTGGTGCTACCTTTACAGTCATGGCAACACTCCACTCTGGTTGTGAAAAGTGCTTAGAAACTCATTGCAGTGAATAATGACTATGCTCGGATTACACAAGGTAAGCGAGAAATAACTTTGGACCTCTGCAAACTGTTTTAAATGAACCAGTTCAGTTTTTCACATTAGAAAAAAAATCAGGTACAGCACCTTTAAGAAGCCTGTTCACGCTGTCAAGGCTGCACATCTTTTTTTCTGTCTCGTACTGCATTTGCCTTGATCTGGAAAAGACTGAGCCATTTTCATTCGACTCAAGGAAATAACCTTTGCTTCGGTGGGTTAAAACATATTCCGAACAGAATGCTATTGTACGCTGCAAAATTAATGCAGGAAGGACGCAAACTATTGTATTCGCTTGAGTTGTTGATTTGACCTGAGACCGTAAACTTGCAAAAGAATACGGAGGTCTTGGAGTGTGGAAGAAAAGCATTGAGAAGTTAATGTGTTGGTGTTTCAAGGACTGTTTGCACAAGTGCTTCATGGAGTTCGATTTTTTTTGCCTTTTTATATTTGCATAAGTATGAATAACTGTTTGTCTTTTGTTTATAGGTCTTATTGATCAGACATTGTTTCTTAAAGCAAGGTTCTACTAGGGACAAAGACATTTTATATCATGCAGATGAATGTTGGTAGCAGTTAGTAGCTTTAGATTAATATTGTGGTTACAATTAACAAAATCTAAAATAATGATCTACTTATGTTACAACTTGATTCTAAATACCCCCAAAAGCTTAAAGGAACTGTATGTAGCCTGCGCTCACACAGTTTAGTTTAAAAAAAGTTACTACAGGGTGGCCCAAAAGTCACTGACACTTGAGAAAAATTCATAACTCTTTTGTTTCTAAATATTTTTCTTACATTTTTTCAGGGCATTTAGAACTACTCTTCCGACATTAATGTGAGCAAATATAGCACTGAGGAGTGGTGTTACTGTCGACATTTTAATACCAGAGATGCCCCAAGAGTAAATACCATTAAAGGAATAATAAGTGTTTTTCAAAGACAGGGGGCAGTATGTGATCTCCCGAGACCTGACTAGTCCTGATTTCTTCCTGTGGGGCTATCTTAAAGAAAAGGAGTTTGTGAATAAACCTCAGACAATAAACGACTTAAAACATAATATCGAGGATCAAATAAGAGCCATAAGCCCGGAAATGCTTTCAAATGTTATGTTAAGTGTGTTGGATCGGGCTGTTCAGGGCTAAACCGAAAATGAAGGACACTTTATAAACATCATTTTTACTTCCCCTAATTTAAGTTGTGATAAGTTCAAGTGTAAGTGAACAATTATAACTGTATAAATCTCAAGGTTCAGTTTACCTACTGCAAAAATTTGGTGAGTATAATTTAAGAAATATAAAAGCTACTGAAAATTTAAAAGTGTCAGTGACTTTTGGGCCACTTTGTACAATCATGCCTCATGTGAAAGTTCAGAACCTCCAGAATTCTCACTGAGCTGCACAGGCTGCGCTAGCACTGATTTGGTTCATGATTAGCTGCAGGTGCTGGGGTTTAAATAGAGATGATTCAGAACAGAGAGTTGCTTTTTAGGAATGCAACAATCCAATACTGGTATCAGATATGGACGGTCGATACTGAAAAAAAAAAAAGAAGCTGGATCCGATATTGTTTTCCAAATACTGGTTCAGCCGATATCCTTTGTTGGAATATTATCTGATGTAATAAGACTTTTTACTGGTGGTAGTCTACCCACAGTTGGAACAGTTCTGTCTTTAGTTTTAAGGAAATAATTCTGTTGTCAGTCTCTCCGCTGGTTTTGGTTGATAAAGCTATAGTATCGGAATGGATATCGGAACTGAGAAAACTGGATCGATCCATCTCCAAGTCCTTTTTAGATTCAAACCAAGTGGATCTCAGCATTGAAACAGACAACGCAAATGAGACTCTCGTGAGGCTTAATTTGTGCTTTCTGATTGGATAATAGCTCAGTAGCTCGGTTGGTAGAGAACATTATCATCATCCCGCACAGGCTGGCAGTGCAATTCCAACTTCTACAGATAAATGCTATTGTTGGGTCCTTTGGCAAGACACTTAACCCTCCTTAACCCCCCCGCATGTCTGTGTACACTGGTGTAAGAGTGTGTGGGTGAGTGGTTCCTTGATGTAAAGTGCTTTCAGTGCATTGAAGGGGAAGAAGCGCTATATAAAAAGTGACTATTTTCCATAAACGTCTTGAACTAAAACATCAAATTATGACAAACAAATGGATTATTATTACATTACAGTTGTTATCAGTAAAATATATGTATGATTACCTTTTATATCTAGGGACACAGATGGATAAAGTTTATGAAATTTAAAACCATAACCTCACATACAGTTCCTTTTTAAAACACCTTCTTTAAAAACTGTTATTGTGTACAGCCTCTCTTCAGACTTTTTTCATCTTGGTGCCAAAAAAGTCCAGTCTATGAACTTTCTCTATTCATTCCCTGATAGTACCCACTTTCCTCCCCGCCTCTCTCCACACAGATCCCTCTCTCTGGGGCCAGACTGTGCTTTATCTTGAGTGGCAGAGTGGGATTTGACTCCTGGGCTCTGATCGGTGGTGATCTGGGCGACAGATTGGAAAGGGAGGCCGTCTTTACCTTTGCTATCTGTCAGCCTAATCCCTCCGGAACATAACTTCATTTCCGCTCCTCTGTGTTTTGTTAGCCACCCCTGACTCCGAGCCTCACACGCACTTGCCCAAATCCCTCTCCCTTCTATTAGATTATTTTTCACTCGCTTTTATTGGTCACATCTTAAACCTTTTTTTTTTTTTTCACGCCACTCCTGTTTGAAAAAAATATTCACAGTGGTTCTGAAAGGGCATGGTACTATTTAAAGAAGATATACTATACTTATATCTGCTATATGACACTCGTGGATCATAATTTGCACATTTTAAATCACATAATTCATCTAAAACGACTTGATAAAAGAAACAAGTCACGCTAGCCAGCCATTTTTTTTTTTTTTTTTCAAAATGACTACACAGTTAAGCTGATTGGAGAGCGAAGCACAAAACAGTGGGCGTGTACCGGTGGAAGTTAAAAATAAATGTAATAATATTTAAAAATTGAAAATAAGCAATTAAAAAAAGGCTCAAATATGCACAAAGCAGTCTAAATACAACATCGAGGGGGTAAGTGAAAAGGGGAAACAACTATGACATGGTAAAAAGCTCTGAAAAGTTCATTTTGCGTAAAAGGTCTGCTTTAAGGCTTACAACACCTATTAAGTTAAAGAGATTCAAATGTAGAAGGTTATATGGAAAGAGTGGTGCAAAGAGCACACTAACCAAAGGATATGTGAGTGATAAACCAAAAGAATTCAAATTGTTGGTAAAATATGAGTGAGGTCCATGTCATAAAAATACTGGTAAATCGTTGGCTCTGTGGCGACAGTAAGTTCTTCCCTGACACATGCACACACATCACCGTCAGCAGGACACAGCTACGATGGACATGTCTTAACTATGTTTTCTCATTAAGCTATAATCCAAGTAACTGCACATAGACTGTATAATAAAACCAGCACCTCACTCACCGCTGATGTCTTCACCAGATGAATACTTTCACTTGTACATGTCCCCATCAGCGTTCATTCTGTTATCTTAATAGATCATTCATTCTGTGCTCTGTGCGGTGCATGTGTCACAAACCTTTTGCTAGTAGCCCTGTTGTTTTAGATGCACTTCTGAATGTTTCAGGATAACCAACTTCAATAAAAAACATAAACTGATCCACTTAAAAAAAAAAAAAATCTCATTATTTGTCCAAAAAGACAAATCTTTTCAAACTCCACCAAAGTGAAACTCATACTAAGCTAGTGTTAGTCAAACAATCTGTCGCCAACTGGTGGCCTGTGGATGACAGGACAGGGCCAGGCCCAGCGCTGGGCACACAGCTGGCCTGGGCGGGACTACGCCAGTGCAATGTTGCTGGTGTCTGTCAATCAACTGCAAAGGGACAATCTAATAGGTCACTTTTAACTCTAGGGCCAGCAATTTGCAGGCCCAAGGAAAGAGAGGATTTACACGTTCAGAAATGCCCTAATACATGATAGGATACTTTAGTTTTCTATTAACAGAACGCTGATCCTTCATATCTATGTTTATGTTTAACAGAATTTTAGATCTAAAACACAAAATTGTGAGTTTATTGATTTAATAAAAATCATTTGTTTTACATTTTGCTGAAATGTCAGGGTCAGCAGAGAAGGCCTTGCTGGCCCAAACAGTGTTAGCAGGACATTTGCTTCAGAGGAGTCCACTCCAGAGAAGTGCATCTGCATCTGCAGCAAATCATGAATCTGTGCTAGTGCAGCCTCTACAGCATGGTGAGTGAATTCTGGAGGTTCTGAGCTTTCACATAAGGCCTATATACTGAAAATGAGACAGGCAACCCTTTGATGTGATGACATTTGAAATAAACCCTAGTGTAATATTTTCTTTTACTTCACTGTGTAATGAACTAAAGTTCTGTGGTAAAACTGTACAGTTTCAACCATATGAAACAAGTAGTGGCAGCACAACAAATATAATTGTATGCCAAAGTGAAGTTCTAAGTTAATTTTCACACTATCACGTAGCTTGCAAAAGTTGCACAGATCATAAGCATTCAAGGTGCCATTGGTAACCTTGGAAGTAACACCTTTTCCAGAGCTGCTGTACATAAAACCACATGAGAATAGGGAGTTGGTATAATACCCACTGATGAATGCCAAATGCAGCACTGTACCAAATTATTAACATACTTAAATCTCAGCTTTTCAAATGTGTAGGTTACATTTATGTAGTAGTGCGCACCTGTGGCTTTCTGCCCCCCGGTGTTGTCTATAAAAAGGCCCCCCCTCGCGACCTCTGACCTTGTTCACTTCCAGGTCTTGCTCTGTGCTGCTACCCTCTGTTTACAGTGGCATAGATCTCAAGTGCACCGTGCCTCACTACCGTCAAACTTGTGTCTGTTGTGATGCTGTAAAAGCTTTTGTGATGCGGCTGTCAGTTATTGTCAGCCACTTGATGCCATGTCCCGCTGGGTCTATGCACCGATCAGTGCTGTGTTGGGGCCAGGGTACACGGGGCACCCAACTAGATTAGATTTATCTTCTGGGCTATGACCGGTGGCATTGTATATACATAGATTTTTTTTGCTTTTAAACATAACATTGTTCCCTTATCGAAAACATGAAGTTGTATTTGACTTCATTCACACTGGTTTCATAAATCCCGTGTACGAGGGCCTCGCAAATCACTTTGTTTTGTTTCCATTCCATGAATTCTTGTGATTTTTGAGTTAACACACTTTTAAGAATCCATCTTGTCAGGCTCCAGCTGAAGAGTTGCTTGTGCTAGGTCCCGACTGACCAATCACAGAGCAGCATTATGGTTTGGGCGGAAACCAGAGTACGAAAACAAGTGTGACGAAGCCGAAACATACTTTGTGCATTTGTGGACGGGTAAGATGCCTGTGCTTCTCTTAACTGGATTTAACTAAAGTTTGATTTTTCAGCTTGTTTCTTTGTTGTGATACTTCAACCAATAAGCGTGAAGTCTTTGTCTGACCCGACCACTCATTCCGAATGCTTTCAGCGAGAGCCATTTCATGATTGATGTGTAAAAGTCTATTCAGAGGGCTACACATATCAATCTGCCAGGCCAATATAACGGCAATAAAAAACTAATAATGCACATGTGATTACAGTGGTCCCTCGTTTATTGCGGTGGTGACGTTCTAAAAAAATATAATACTGACTACTTTGCGAAATCCAAGAAGCTTTGTTTTTTACAATTATTATATATGTTTTAAGGCTGTAAAACCCCTCACCACACACTTTATACACTTTTCTCAGACAGGCATTCACATTTTCTCACATTTCTCCCTTGTTTAAACACTCTTAAAGTTCAAACCTTCGTATATTATCTCCCTCTTCCTCGATGATCACTTTAAATGTGTTGTTTTCGTGCCTTTGCTCCAGCGGTATCCACAGAGGCGCCTCTCTGTGCACAGAAACACTTTTAAGTGCAAAGCGTTTCTGAAATTTGTCGGTGCAGAAT
Organism: Periophthalmus modestus; assembly: GCA_019594935.1. Taxonomy (NCBI): domain Eukaryota; kingdom Metazoa; phylum Chordata; class Actinopteri; order Gobiiformes; family Gobiidae; genus Periophthalmus; species Periophthalmus modestus. The sequence goes on from JAIEZT010001243.1 coordinate 15,257,435, forward strand.
GTTTCATCGACATTGTGGGTTTTGTCGGGGAGAAAACTTGCAAACATACAGCACTTCAGAGTCACACTGCGATCCAACATTTATGTAAGTTTGTCTGAACACATTCTGCACTGTACAGGAGACACGGCACAGAGGAGACTGATGGACAATGGTCTACAGTCCCTCAGCCAATCAGGACACAGAACACAATGCATGTTCAGATGCTGTAAAAAAAGCATGTATAATTGCACAAAAAAAAGTCACGAAACAGCGAAAGGTGAACCACGATAGAGCGAAGAACCATCTGCACTCTGGCCCTAACCTTGACCAAGTCCTATTCTTAACCATGACCCTACAACGGGGGTTATAACGTTCTCTCATCAAAAACATGTCTGAAGTGGTTTTAGATGTCTTCCAAGCATGTTTGAGTAATCTAGTGATCTCTCCCAGGCATTATTCGGTCAGCTGTACGAGCTAATCCACACACTCAATCCACAATCCTATATAACCCGCTCTCCCGCACTGCTGTTTTTCATAAATTTACAAAAGCACGATACTAAACAATACATTATAACTTCACAAACCTAATGTGCAGTAGTTTCATTAGCGGGATGCATGCCGATTGTGCTGTGACAGGGGGTGACTTATCCACAGGGAGCAAAGCAAAAACAAAACTTAAACTTATTAAACATTTTAATACGTTGTTTTGGGTAAATATAGCATTTTCAAAAAAATAAAAGGTGAACAAGGTGATCTAAATGTTACGTGGAAGCAATGAATACCCCATAGAAGTATATTACACCCTCTTTAAAGCAAAATGAGAATGTAAGGCTCTTTTCTCAAACACGGGGACATAGCGCTCTCCCTGGTCTAAATAGTGTGGACACGAACCTCCCAACCTCAATGGCCCACAATCTCATGAATAATTAAACCTTCCATTAGCAACGCAAGCTAAACTCAGCACTAAAACAGACACGCCGTCGTAAACAGCTCCTCCCGTTTTAACAAGGACTTTGTGCACTTTTCACCAAACTGTATTTTTTACCCAGACACAATAAAACCATGATTTGTAGCATTATAAATAAATAAATAACCAGAACCGACCGGGGGCCATCTGCTGCTGCGAGAGTTTCCATTTGGACCTAGTGCTCGACGCAGAAGTGGACGGCATTAAAACAGTTTGTCAAGCTGACAAGTGCGAGCGCATTGTTCATTTTTACGGCATTAATCAGCGTGATACATTTTAGTTCCGCATGTTTTTTTTTTGTTTTTTTTTTTTTACCAGCCTGCAGCCTCTCCACTTACACAGCGTCGGTGCTTCACGTTGATGAAATGCTTCTGTTTAATTAGTGATCGAGCTGATGTTTTTCAAGAAGAAGAGATGAAATGAGCTGTGGGAGGAGTGAATTATTTACATGTAGTCATGTAATGTGTAGTCATGTGTGTCACTGTAACATTTATAGTAATATTGGATTAGGTATTAGGACTATGATCCCTGTAAATGTAACACTATTACTCATATTATATTGGGGGTCCTCAACCTTTTTCTTTTTTTTTTTTTTTGGAGGAGGAGGAGGACAGGTAGGGGAGACTGGGCTAAGATGGGTCACTTTTGGCTTAAGTGTTTTTTTGTTTTGTTAAAAATAATGGCAAATCTGAATAAAACAAAGTACTCTACATACATTTTGTGACGTTTTTTAACTGTTCATCTAATTAAAAGAGCTCTGTGACACATAGTTGACATTCAAAATTAAAAAAGAAAGTATTTTGGCTCAACTTGTGGGGTAGTAACCACCAGATTAAAACCTGACCTGTGGAAATAGAATTGAAATAGTATACTGTTAATTTGTAATAAGAAAGGATACACATATAATGGATCAAAATAAATATTTTCAAGTAACTCTCTGGCATCGCTAAAAAAATAATTCACATTTGCTCCATGTAAGTGCATACGACGTGCACCATAGTTGGACATCCAGGAACATGTTTTTTTTCATTACTATATTTTACTTTCTTCTGGCACATTCTTCTCAGACAATTCTGCTCTAAATTTGGTATAATTTTAACCCTTTAAATGCCATTTCTTATCATGAAAAACAGAAAATTCCAGTGATATGATGTTTGTGAACAAGTCTCTCTCAGCTCTTTTGAACGGTTCCAAGAATGATTGGATCCAGATCTAATTTTTTTTTAAAAGATCTGAATCTTTTTCTGTCCAGATTTTATACGATTTTATACTGATTAATGCTGAACTAACACAAGAATCAGCACAGAGGCAGAGCAGGTAAGAGCTGACAGTGACGGCTTTGTGCAGAAAAATCATATTTGACATCATCATTTTACTTTACTTTTTAAAAAAAAATTATTATTATTGTAGTGCTACATTTTATTTAGATTTTCATAATTTGATAAAGTAAACACACTCCCACTCCCAGTTTGAACTATTTTAAACACATTTGAGCCTTAGTCACTTCTCTCTGTGATTAGTTTGTGGATAAAATGAGTTCTCATATTGGCTTCTGTCAAACAGCAATAACAAAATAGCCAGTCTTTTGAACGGCTCTTTGAAGAAAATGGAGCCAAAAGATTTGGATTCCAACAAAGGAGCCGATAATCCCATCACAAGAAAATTCCATATTTTTCCAATCAGTGCCATCACTGGCACTAGTTTATGCACTGTTCTCTTCTGTGTCATGTGAACTTCTCACATTTGTATTGTTAAGCACATAAAATATGCAGCACATTCAGACATCCATACTTTTTGTTTTTTTTCATTGTTCTATATTCTACTTTCTTTGAGCTCATTCTTTTCAGGTACTCCTGTTCTACATATTGGTATAAAATATTTTTGTAGTTTTAAAATATTTTAACCCTTTAAGTGCCATTTGTGTTTAGAATCAACCCTGATTTAAGTTTAAAATGACACAAATGGTTATTTCTTTCTAGAATGTAAAATGCAAACCAGATTATCTCAAGCTCTTTTATCGCAGCCTGGGGCAGGTCAAGAATTGGCAGCAACAGTAGTTTTTTTGGTGCATTGTTATTTTTTAGCATCAAATACTCACGTTTGTATCACAGTGTGTAAAATGTGCCATTGAAACTCATTTAAACAGCAGTTTTTGGCTTCCCTCCCATAGACATAATAACTACTGGTCATGGATGATTATTTCACGTTGGATTTTTTTGTTTTTTCCTGCCCAAAATGAGTCTTTATCGTGAACATCTATCAATGAAGATGATTTTGCACAGTTTTTACAGTTTTCCCCCTCTTTGACAGACCCAGTGCCCATGTTTACTGTTAATCAAGAAACAATAAACACAACCCTTAAACCGCACACAGAGGCTAAACGCTCCAGATCCCCTTGTGGTCCGGAGTTGGTCCGCGGGCCACCTGTTGGAAACCCAGGCTGTAGTTGGTGTAAAGCTGCTTCTATGGTGAAAAAACTCTGACCGCTCCTCTGGGCTGTGTCTGGGATGGGACCTGGTTTGTGAAAAGCACTAAACACCACGACTGTAGCCCGGGATGGGAGAGGGTTATTTGTGTTCTCTTTTTGTCCACGGATGAATAACCAAGGCACTGTATGCATTGCAAAGGTGTAGTGAAAAATCTGGATACATTTTAAAGCAATATTATTTCTACTTATACTTTCTACTACGTACTTATTCTGCATATAAACACTAACATTTGTCTTTAGGTTTTCCGTTTTTGGGCTATAGAAACTTGAGCCGTGAAACTCTGCTGGAGGTCAGAGCATACTTTGTCTTTATATAGATCCCTCTTGGTATCGGTAAAAAAAAAAAAAAAAGCCATATACCACAAATGATTCTAGGACACTGCCTTCCTGTGCTGCAGTCATGGAGTTTGCTGCTCCTCACAAACCAGATCCAGTGCAGGTCCATCTCAGACACAGCCCACAGGAGCAGTGAGTGTGTTTGCACCTCAGAAACATGTTTGCACCTCTCTAGCTGCCCATCTAGAGGAGCTTCAAAAGTCTATTTTATGCTCCTTTTTCTATAGCCTTCTTTAAACGCACACGTGAACATGCACACGCTTACACACACGCACACACATGTACGTGCACACGCTTACACACATACACGCATGTCTTTCTTATTCTGTAAAGGACTTTGAATTACTTTGTGTATGAATTGTGTAATACAAATAAACTTGTTTTCCTATGTGCACATGCACCTGTATGTGCTCACGTGCACACACGTGTACCTGTATGTGCTCACGTGCACACACGTGTACCTGTGATATGCTACACACACGTGTACCTGTATGTGCTCACGTGCACACACGTGTACCTGTATGTGCTCACGTGCACACACGTGTACCTGTATGTGCTCACGTGCACACACGTGTACCTGTATGTGCTCACGTGCACACACGTGTACCTGTATGTGCTCACGTGCACACACGTGTACCTGTATGTGCTCACGTGCACACACGTGTACCTGTATGTGCTCACGTGCACACGTGTACTTGCACGTGCACACACGTGTACCTGTATGTGCTCACTTGCACACACGTGTACCTGTATGTGCTCACTTGCACACACGTGTACCTGTATGTGCTCACTTGCACACACGTGTACCTGTATGTGCTCACATGCACACACGTGTACCTGCACACACATACAGGTGATTTTGGTCATGGTCGGTACACGTTTAGCCTTTGTGAGTTGTTTAAGGTTTGTGTTTCTTGATAAACAGTAAACATGGGCGCTGGTGCTGTCAAAGAGGGGAAAAACTGTACAAAAAATCACAAAATCAACTTCATTAATAGATGTTCATGATAAAGACTAATTTTGGGCAGAAAAAACATCAAAAAAGCTAATGTGAAATAATCATCCATGACCAGTAGTTGGCGACACACCTTGATGAGATGTCCTTGTATAATTATAATATAACATTCCAATGGGGAAAATCTGGTTTCTTTGCTCAAGGGTTCTATGTTCAAAAATTAAATTATACCATTGACACAAATGATTGTTTGGTCATTTTACCCATGGAACTGCATTATAATGGTTTATCATAACGCACAGGTGAGAGCAAAGCATGTTAAATGAAATTCTACTATACAATCTCTTGGCCTCCATTTCCCTTTGCAGAATGTGCTAAAAAGTCCATTATCTCAGCTTTTTTTTTTTTTTTTTTGCTCTTTTCTCCTCTGCACCGTGTTTTGGCTATTGCTATGCCTCCCCTTCGACGGGCGTGTGGCTCGACTGTTCAGAGTGTGGGCTGCCGATAAACCCAGAGCCATAAATCACAGCGGCGTTGGGAGAAATGGATATGAAAGGCCTTTTTGCGCCGAATGACAATGCTTTCAACGTGAAATATGCCAACTTGAAATTAGACTTGGATTCAATAACTACTTTGAATCATTCCACAGCAGCACTGTTTGTTTGCCTCCTTCTTTGCCCCTGTTTCATTATTAATCACTTTCTAGGTGGTGGGAGACGTGTAATATAATAAATAATTATGGCTGTCAAAGTAAATAATATTGTTAGATCACATGAAGTTGTTACGACCCAGCTCAGCCAGGGCCAGGGCGGGAACAAAAAACACATGCAAAATGGTAAGTAGTCATTTAAAGGAACTGTATGTAAGGTTTTGAGTTGACATTTCATACACTCGTCCTATCTGTGTCTACAAGGTGACCTGTTCAAATCAAATTTAGCTTGTACTGATAACAACTGTAAAGCTGATGTATTCTTAGTTACACATAGATTGTCCCATTTATTTGGTTCTCAAGATGTTTATCCAATCAGAAAGCAGAATGAGCCTCACATAAGTATTTCATTTGGGTTGCCAGTTTCAATGCTGAAATCCAGTTGGTTTACACCTAAAATGTCTCTTTCTGATCTGAATCCTCACTACCTAAACCCCAGCACCTATAGCCAAATCATGAATCAGTGCTAGTGCAGCCTCTGCGGCTCAGTGAGTGAATTCTGGAGGTTCTGAGCTTTCACATGAGGCATGAGCTGAGAAAAACGTGGATGTCTCCTCTACCTGCAGGTTTAGGACAGCACTGGTCTTTTCAAGCCTACAAATACTTAAAAACAGAAACTGGTTCACCCAAAGGACACAACCCTCAGCCACTTAGATAAGATTTACTTTCTCTCTGAGTGAACATTTCCTGGAAAGAATTATGTCATTATGTTTTACTTTGTTCATGAACTTAGCTGTGAATAAGTTGACAAGGTTATTTTGACTTTCATGTGTTTCCCCAAATTTCAAGACCACGTTAAGTATGGTGTGATGAGTGAACAGTCGGACAATTAATGCAACTTGTTTTTGTTCAGAATATACTGCAGTTTTTATAAAATTCCAATAGTTTGACACTTTCTTCAGTACATGTTGTATATGAGGTTTCCATGTCATTTTACAATCACTCCTTCTGTTTAATCTTCCATTCATTTTAGTCCTGATATCATGTTCTGTCTTCTTGTTACTGAAGATCATACATTTAATTGTGTCAACATTCAATGATAATTTATTTAAATCAAACTAATTCTTTAGTTTATATAGTTGTCTCTGCATCACCATCACCAGCCCTTTGAGATTCAGGCCAGAGCAGTAAACTGTGGTATCATCTGCAACCAGAATAAAAGTAAGAACATCATATATGTCATAAATATCATATACAACTAAAAAAATATGGGGCTCAAAACAGAACCTTGGGGTAAACCACAAGAAATTTTATGTAAACAAGACTAAACTCCATTTAGACTAACCTTTTGGATCTGTCTTATTTTTTTTTTAACCAAAAATGTGCTATTCCCCTTAAATCGTACTTTTATCATTTTTGCAACAGAATTACATGGTCAGTGGGATCAAATGCGTTCTGTAGGTCTAAAAATAAGCTTATTGTATGAAGTTTTTCATCAATAAATTGTGAAATATGTTCTGCCATTGTTGTGGACCTCTGTCCTAAAAACAAAGCGATGTTCATTCAAGATATTACTAACTTCATATTAATTATTTAGCCTTTTAACAAATTACCGTAAATTTCGGACTACTGAGCGCACCTGAATATGAGCCGCACCAGCCAAAATTTGAAAAGAAAATACATTTTGAACTTATATAGGCTGCACTTGAATATAAGCTGCATGTTACACATATGTTGTAATGTGATATTTACATAGAAAGATGGTACACAGAGTTTTTTTTGAGTTTTGATTTAAGATGCTTTTTTTCAAACTGTGCCTGAAGTACAACAACAACACGCCATCAACACAGGATCAACCTACCTTCATTTTAGAAATTTAAACTGCACCAACATGGGCCATCTGCTTTTATTTCCTCTGAATGCTTTTATCATCTTTTCACATTGGCTAAGTTATTCCCGCTGCCGCCTCTAACGTCGCACTATCGATTCATTGATGCCAAGCTCACGTGCAGCGGCACTATTTCCTTCTTTGATGCCAAATCCATTGACTTTATCTTTAAAGCTACATCATAAGTTTTTCTTCATGTGTTTTCCATGCATGACGCAAAATGAGAGTTCAAAATCAAAACTAGTGTATTTTTCTGCACATTATCTTTCCCCACATCTGTCTCACTTTTGCATTTACTGTTAGAGAGTGCCCCCCGGTGGCCCTTAGCCAGTAAAAATCTATAATTAGCCGCACCGTTGTATAGGTTGCAGGGTTCAAAGCGTGGGAAAAAAGTAGCAGCTTATAGTCTGAAATTTATGGTATTTCTGTAGTATTTTAGAAAATTGTGAAAGCCAACAAATAGGTCAATAATTACAAAACAAATCCCCACCTTTGTGCACTGGAAGGACTTCTGTAATTTTGTATTTGATCCAGGAAAATGCCAGTTTTAATGATTTGATTGAAATATGTGCAAATGGATGAGCAATATTTTCCATAACATTTTTGACTATAAACATATCAAACCAAATGATCTTTTTTTTTTTTTTTTTTTTTTTTTTTTTTTTTTAAAAGCTTTTCCCAATTTTTTATATTTCATCTTCAATTTTTATCTTAAAAAAAAAAAAAAATGTGAGTCTTCATATAAAGCTCCAATCTCAACACCATTAATTCTGAGGGGGTACGCTTCTCTTCATAATACATTAAGTATTACAGAACACTTCACTGTAAGGAGGCAGTTATGTGGTTACATAGTTGGTGTGATTGCTTTAACAGCTTGTGGTTAGCTTCATCCTCCAGGAAGTCCCTGTAGAATGTCTTTTAGAAATGGCATATTTGAGGGGCGAGATGTGTAATATTTGATGTATGTACCATGTTTACAGGTCTTTCATCCACCCACACCAAACTGTTACTCTTACTTAACATCAGCCTGTCCAGGGTCTACAGGTGTAAATTAGTGTTTACGCTATAACCTGGGACCATATATCCTGTTTTTAAGGTCAATGTAATGTGCTGTCATTGTCTAAATAAAAGTATAACATCCATACCATACCATAGACTCTCATGCTGTGGTGTGGTGCAACAGAGGAAACCCAGGACCCAATCAGAAGGGGCCTGAACATTTCGTCCTGATGCTTTTTGACAGTCAGGGGTCCTTGTCTAGTGTAACTATTTTTATTTAATTTCACAAAAAGCAGCTTTGCTTATTTACTGATGTGGGAAGAGATATCCAGACGAAGGAACTTATCAAGGAGTATCATCCTTACCCACATCAAAGCTTCTATTCTTGCTGACCTGGATCAACATAAGTTTGCGTACGGGGCAAAAAGGGCAATGGAAGATGCAGCAGTCACAGCTCTCCACACAGCTCTTTCATATCTCAACAGAGAAAACTACAATAGCTCAGCCTTTAATACAGCCATCCATCATAAACTGGTCTGGTCCACTAAGTGATACTGGATAAGGGGTGGTCTGACACCTTAGATAGTGTTAAGACTTTCTCACACGCCTTTGGAAGAATTATACTATTTCAGAATAATAGAATAATGTTTATTGTTTTTTTCTTCTTTTCTTTCTATTATTTGTCAGAATAATAGAATATATCTTATGTAAACCCATTTAGCCCAGTGAGTCTTTTAAAGATATTAATTAATAAATGTATTTATTTATTTATTTATTCATTCAAGTGTTGTCTGTGTAATCCTGGGTCCGAGGATGGAGTTGTAGATGGGGGAGAGGTTATGTCTCAGGCCCCCATTCCTGTTTAAGGAAGGAACGTCTTTCCTAACAAAAATAGCTTCTTTAACTCCCTCAAACCATTTATTTCCTCTGGCTAAGATCTGTTCCTCACCATCTTCAAAGGAGTGGTTAGTGGCTTTGAGATGTAGATGTACAGCGGACTGGGGTCCAGAGGAACTTTCACACCGGTGTTGGTACATCCTCTTATGGAGTAGCTGTTTAGTTCAAGTGTTACTACTTGTTACCCAGTTTGAGACGGCATAATCCCTCATTCCATCAAGACAGGTTCAATGTAGAGAAGGTTTAAACGGTGGTCATCTGGAGACTGTTTTTACAATCAAAACATTTCAGCTCCCATCCAGAAGCCATTTTCAATTTGATGGTACTGGTGTAAACGCTGTGATTTATCCTACTCTGAGTTAAGCCCCAAAGGGAGGAGTTTAAGGATGCGCTCACACTAGTCCGATCGAATTCTACCCAAGCTCAGTTAGTCACTTAAAGCGCGGCGCGTTTGTCCAGTGTGAGCATCCAGGCATGGTCTAAATAGGACTTAAGCCCGGTTGGAGAAGGTGGGCTAAATCGAGGCACGGTTGCTCATGTAGGCGCAGACACTTGATTTATGTTTACGAGCCCTGTCTTGTGTGTGGAGAAGATGGAGGATAAGAGAAATAAGTGAATGAACTCTTGCTCCAAAACTCAGGGCAAATCTGTGCTCACCTTCAAAAAGGATTGTAGACAGAAGATTTGTCTCCTGTTGGAAATATTTCATGCTGCTGGTCTTATTTTTTCTACTTTAAACATTAGCACTGCTGCGTGACATGTAAACAAGCAGGGCAGTGTGATAATGTCGCTGGGCCGTGGCTCTGTCGGGTTGTGTGCGGGCCTTAGAAATCTACACAATCGTGCCAAATCAAAAGTCCTAGTGCGAAGTGCGACCTTAGAGAGAGTTTTCTAGCTGACATCCTTGTGGGCAGTGGAGGACTGGCAGGGAGACACTGGAGATTTCCAGGTTGACCCGCGGCCTATGTGGGCCGGTGTCGGGGCTTGAATGGGCCTTTTTGTGAAAAGGTTTTAAAATTACAACTCACTAACTATGCGCAAAACACACAAATCTGTCCTCGCCAGAGCATCAGTGAGTTCAGGTCATTTTTAGGTGTAAATTATGCACTGAATTGAACATTTTACTTGAAATAAATTAATGGATTTAACATGCATATAAAACAGGGGTATCCAAACTTTATTAACTTTATTAAGGCCCACCTATAAAAACACAGACAAAGCTGAAGGCCGATTGAGGGCCATAGTCTGGTCACAAATACAGTGAATACTTCAAATCTGTGTTATTATTACAAGTTAGACTGAACCACTAGAGCTTTATTCATGCTTACATCCTCAATGGGACAGATTAAATATTTGATATGGGCTTGTTAAAGTAGATTTTCAGAAATATACAGTAAAAAGTACCGTTTAAGGTAATATGGGCCAATTCACCTGGAAGCTCGAGGGCCAAGAAAAATTAGTCTGAGGGCCACATTTGGACCCCAGGCCACAGTTTGGGCCTGCCTGATATAAAAGAATAGTATAGGCCTATTGTTTGATACATACTTTTAAGCCCGTAGATCAGATGAGATATAAGACTATTATTATTAGCAAAAATGTTTGGGTGATTCAAGCTATTTACCATTTTAAACCACCAGGCTGAAAAGAGAGCTGGCAGATTGGTGATGGGCTGCTGCACTGCACACGTTCCCAGTAGCTGCACTGCACACGCTCCCAGCAGACCCTGCTTGTGGGTCGTTGTGCCCCCTTTGTGTGTTGGCTGTCTCACCTGTTGCATTGTTAAGAACCTGAATAGCATTTGATTGGCTTGTTGTGGTCTTTGTCCACGCGTTCAACAAGCTTCTGTAAACAGCTGGTAGATTAAACCTCAATCTACCAGTTCTGTTCAGAGAGGGATTCGCTTTCTTCACAATAGCTTCCCTTATTCCCCTGGCAAACTATTTTTTTTTCTCTCTGCTGTCTTCAAATGCTCCTCGAGTGATCTGCTGTTTTACAATGAGTTGAATAATCACCTTCTTAGTGTTGATGTTTAACTCCAAAACTGCATTTCTAAACAGCGTGTTTTATTCATATACAGTCTTACTTTACTAAATATTGTACTATGCTAATAAAAAAACACCAATGCAATGCACAACATTCCTATCACTGTATAATTTAAAGTTATGGTACAGTGTGCAGTCTCTCATTTTAAGTACTAGACAGAAAAAAAAAAAAACAGCCATAGCTTGTCAAAAAGCTGATGTTACTGATAAATGGATACTTTGCAGCTGATGTCATCCACATTCCCTGGAGGTGTGATGCTAACTGTAGGCATGCTCTGTCTGATGCTTTATAAGACTTTAATCTGAGCTTTGTTTTAACACAATCTGACCATAAAGACCAGACTTAGTTTGATCAATATGAGTGTTTAGGGTCCTGTTCAGGTGTTTAAACTACAACAACCATCCAAAACCCTCAACAGACTACAGTACATTCAGAACTCTGCTGCCCGGCTCCTCACCCACACCCGCTCACGTGAACACATCACCCCTGTCCTCCACAAGCTCCACCGGCTCCCCGTTCCTCAGCGCATCCACTTCAAAATCCTTCTCATCACATTCAAAGCACTCCACAACCTGGCCCCTCCTTACCTCACGGACTTGCTCCATCATCACACTCCATCTCGCTCCCTCCGCTCCTCCAGCTCCAACCTCCTGTCCCTGCCCTGTAGGACCAAGCTCCGAACCTGGGGGGACAGAGCCTTCTCCATCGCTGGCCCCACCCTCTAGAACGCTCTGCCCAAACCCCTCGGTGACTGCTCTGACCTCCCCACCTTCAAAAAAGAACTAAAAACTCACCTGTTTAAAATTGCTTTTAATGTTTGATTTTATGTTGTAAACGTGTGATTTTATTCTTTTATGAAGTGTAAAGCGTCTTTGAGTGTCCTGAAAAGCGCTATATAAATAAAATGTATTATTATTATTATTATTATTAGAACAGGTTAGTCACACTCACCTTTCTGTTGAAAATCAAACACCTAAACGGGACCCTGAACACTCATTGAGCAAAGGCTTCTGAAAATGCAATGTTTAAATCCAATTTTTTTATTTTTTCTTGGGGATTCAGAACATCTTTTTTGGATGGTAACTGATAAACATTCCACCATACACATGCATGTAGAACACCCCCAGCATGATGTCACTGCAAAATATCAAAGCATCTGATTGTAAACGATAACTTTTTTCTGTCATTTTCTCAAATTTAAAACCAGTTGAAAGGGGAAAACCTTTTTTTCCCCAGAAAGTACTTGATCATGTCCATAAATGTCCAGCATTCTGATTTATGTACAGATTTGGCCCGTAACGCTTGCTGCTGGGGAGCATTAGTTTTGAAGCTGCTATAGACAAGTTTGAATGGGTTTGTAAAACTGCACCAAAAAGAAGAGTTATGCAATGTGTTGAAACAGCTCCAATGAACTCAATTGGCTACAACAGAATTGGTGGCTCACTGAAGTATCCTGTAAATGAAAAACGAAAAGAATAGGGAAAGCTTAAGATATTTTCTGGCATTAACTATTTCATATTGGTCTTTTTTTGAAGGCCATAGTTTGCCAAGTTTTTGTCCATCATTTTGTAAGTAAACTAGAACATCCATTTCAGTGGGTTTCTATTGTAAGCTTTTAATGAAAGAATAATAAGTGGCACACCTGCCTTAAATAGAAAGCATACAAAAACACAAATGTACTGAAGTTTATATTTTGTAGCGTTCGTAGGAATAGGCTAGTCCAACATTTCCACGGTGTGTCTTGAGCGATCCTGCTGTGCATTTAGCAGCGGGTTAAAGAATGTGAACGTCTGTCAAGCGTCTGCCAAATGCAAATACATCCAACTACAGGTGGGCCTCCAGCTCCTCCTACATGCCCATGTGTTGTCCCTGTTATCTCTCCATAGACCTCTCCAGGTGGTGCTCCTCCAGGTGGTGCTCCTCCAGCTGGCTGCTGATTGTCTGAAGGGCCCTGTCTCTAATTGAAGCAACAATCAAGAGCCTGGCCAATCCTGGGCCTTCACCTGCAGCCACGCCTTAAAAGGACCCACCCCCTGCCACTCCTGGCTGCTTGGTTCTGGCAGGAACAGCTTTTGTTCTTTGTCATTCTTGTAAATTGGACTTTGAAATTGTGACTCTCCTAGATCTTTGGTTAATTCAGAGACTCGTTTGTTTTGTGTAATTGTAACTTTTGCCACTTTTGTTTTGTTAGCTGTGTTAAGTTACGCATTAAAACTTAGTCTGTTAAGAGCCTCTTTTTGTTAGTTTTTACTTTAACATTCCTTTTAAACAAATTATAACTTTAGTTTTACCATTTTCCATCTTGTTTTGTTACTTCCCCTTTCCCTCGCTGAGCTGGGTCGTAAAAGGTGTTTGGCAATTTTGACGTCGCAGTCTCAACATGGATTTAGAATTTACACTGACCATGGTATAACAAATAGTGATTAAAGTTTCAGTATGCAGTTGCAGTATGCATTTGTGCATTATAAATTTGATATTATTTTCAAAATCAGTGAATCTCCCATAGCAATATATGAAAAAAAAATGTATGTACCTTTGAAAAGGTACATCATTTTTAATTAAAGTAAGATTCTCTCCTTGTGAAAGTGAGTGATTTTGTTGTACATCTTCTTTTGATCCTGCCTGAGTTTGATTGCCGTAGTTAGAGGAACAGCAGCAGGACGGCTATATCTTTGTCTCAGTTTTAGCATTTATGACTTAGTATGAACATTTCGTATGCATCTATTATTGTATGTAATCCATAAAGAAATCCAATACTATAATCCTAAAAATAAATCTAGCTACAGATATATAAAGAGAGCAATGGTCAACGTTTGTTTTTTTTTTCAAAATAGAGCTTTATTTACAAATCGTACCAGCTTACTACAGAAGAAAACGTAGTTCCTTTTTGAAGAGACAGTTACTTTTTTATATATATAATTGATGACCACATACACACTGACTAATGCAGTCAATGGTATGTCACTGTTTTTAATTGAGTTTGTGCGCTGTGTTTTTATTGATGTGTGTTGGAGCCTCTTGACCAGGACTCCCTTGGAAAAGAGACCTTTGAGTCTCAATGGGACTTTTCCTGGTTAAATAAAGGTTAAATAAAAAATAAAATAAATACTGAATATAGGAACTGATGCGGCGGGGACATCTGACAGGAGCAGAAGAGAGCGTCAGAGGAGCAGGTGTCAGAGGAGCCGAAGAGGGCGTCAGAGGAGCAGAAGAGGGCGTCAGAGGAGCCGATGAGGGCGTCAGAGGAGCCGATGAGGGCGTCAGAGGAGCCGATGAGGGCGTCAGAGGAGCAGACGAGAGCGTCAGGAGCAGACAAGGGCGTCAGAGGAGCAGACGAGAGCGTCAGAGGAGCAGAAGAGGGCGTCAGAGGAGCAGACGAGCGGATCAGAGGATGCAGAGGAGAGATGTTAGCATGTCCTTTAGCCATCACTATTTTTAGAATGACCAGGATCAGAGTCTTGTGTTGAGATGTGCATTTCCTTGTCTTCACAACGAGACACATCTGGATCTCTTGGCTGGATGACCCTGTCACATCCCCTGTCCATTAAAGCCTGAGTGCAATAATGAGTGTGTTTTTCATTTTATTCTATGTGCTTAAAGACAAAAACTTAAGCTGTAGTCCTCATGAATCTCACCTCGCCAACAGACCTGACTAAAACAATTATCTTATTACATTCACACACTGTCTATTGGAAGAGAGAAAACTGTATTTCATATATAAGAGGATAATTATACAGTGACTCCAGGTGTTCTCCTGATCAGCAACAAATAATTAGATTTTTATAGGATGTGAGAAATGCTTTCTCTTTTTTCTTAACACTATAACTAAACTTTAAAGATGTTGATAATTGGTGATCTCGGTCAGAGTCTTGTGTGGAGGTGAGCATTTTCAGTCTTTGCTCGTTCACCTTCACAACTACACACATCTTGGATCTCTTGCATGGGCAACCCCATCAGACCATCCAAATCTGTCACAGTGCAGTGTTTTTCTTATTCTATTTGCATAAAGAACATACATAGATTACATGCAATGCATGTATTCTTGCATAACTGTATTTCATTTTCAGAAACCACATTAATTGCATTAATTAGAGTAACATTATTTACACTTAATTCAGTCAAATAGGAGGACTGAAACAATCTCCTCTGGAGTTGCCAGAGGTGGCAGTCTTGCACAACTATATTTCATTTTCATTAATCATATTAATTGCATTAATTGCAGTCAAATACATTTGGAAAAATAACAGGTACAAAAGTCAGATATTAATCACTCCATACAAACAAACAGACGCGGCTAGGCTAATACTAAGCTAAGAGCTAGCACAACTCACTGATGGTTTATCAGCTGCAATGCTCTTTTGAGAGAAGATCGACATCAGTAGTCGGCTTCTACGGATCAACATGAGTTATCGTTTTATTAAAGTCATGACATGATGAAACAGTGATTAGGAGTAGACGTACCTTCGCCCTATTCATTCCTCTGACAGACTGACACTACCTGGTTATTTTACACGTTGGTTGGTTGCGTTAGTCACATGATTGTGTGACGTAATCACACGAGGACAGCTAAAATACTATTAATGGTGAGGAATAACTAAATTTTTTCCCCCCAGGTTACATGCATCTCCCCAAACACAGACTCCTGTATAAATACGACTGCAATCTCTCAAGAATTTTTCCACGGGTTTTGTAGACGGATTTATAAACTTTTGCAATAAAGTTTTTTTTTGTTATGAAGAAATCAGTAGATTGAGTCTGAGAGTTCTCTGCTCAGCTCTGCGTTTTGGTTGTGGCACATCCATCCGCGGTCTAAGCATGAGCTGTACTCAGTGGCACATGCTGCGAGTTTAGCCTTTAACAACTAGGTACATCTGGTCCTGCCCATGGACCAAACGCAGTCGAGCTACTCCCCATGAGAGACACGGCCGCTCCCACAGTGGAGCCGTGAGGGAGGCAAAGGAATAATAAATAAATTTAATTCTTAACAATTGGGCCCGTTTGCATCACTCACGTGCTTGAGCTTAGCTAGAGTGGACATAGTGAAGCCAAAGCTAACGATTAAAAAGCGTTTTTTAAGACAGACAGATTTTGAGCTAAGAGAAAGTTTTTGATCTGAAGATAGGTAAACAATTGCCACAAAATTTCACCTTTGTTAAAAGTGTAGGTTGCCCTGACAGCCAAACACCAGTAGAAAAATCCTTTCTGGGGCAGGATGCTCATGCTGCGTTCAGACCGGAGCGTCAAAAACACATTAGATGCCTGTAGTTGAGACGCTTTTGCATTTGAGGACGCGGAGAAAAATACTTGACGCGCGTCCTGGGCGTCCGCTGCGGTCTTTGAGTGCCTTTGGATATTTTGCTTTCCCTTTCTCTCTTTGTGAACGCTGCAGACCAGATTGAGACAGTAGCTTTAGTGTATTTATTGCATAAAACCCGTGAACGGAGGCAATCAGCTCTGTGGCTGCATTTCTGGGTCCATGACTAGCCTCTATGCTAGCCAGTGTGCCAAGCATAATTAAAGTTGCACTCATTTGTAGCTGATGTCTTTTGCTTTTTTCGTATAATGAGGTCGCTAAATTACTACAGCGTAGTCTCTGATTGTTTGACGCTGCACGTCAAATGCCAAAAGTTCAGCGTCTGACACTTTGGTCGTGCGAACAGAGTGTCCAACGTGTAAACACAATGCCAGATTCGCGCGTCCACATTGGCTTTGCACGTAAACTCAATGCCCCGGTGTGAAAGCACCATATGCTAACAGTACCCTGTCCAGCTGTTTTTATAGATCCATGACGCAGACAGACTAAGCACGTCCACGTCCTCGACAGCTGGATCACACAAACAACTCACAGCATTGGTCTAAGTTTTGTGCTGTGAACTTTAAGTGTCTCTTGCTCATATGAAGAGGCAGTACTATAGCAAGTATTTTGTTATTACATTATTATTACAGTATTATTATTTAAAAAGGTCCCGGTGTTCAGCAGCCAGCTTTATAGCCAGCCTACTATTCTGCATCTTTGACTGGCACACACTAAATGTAACTTAATTGTTCATTCTTTGTAATTGTTTAATAGGGATAGAGGCAGGCATTAAAAATTAAAATAAAAGTTAGCCAGCTCTTTTGGAGCTATGCATCACGGTGCTTGGAACAGCCTTGCTTGTCTGTGGGCTCTACTATCCCCCGTGGTGTGGTGTGCATTTTGCTATAGGGAGAATATCGGTACCTTCTGCATTTGAAAGTTTCGATGTTCCCGCAGGAAATATGTCTATGTTACACGCAAAGTATGAAATCAGGCATTCTGCAGAATGCTAGGACCTTTAGACAAAGTAGATAATCTGTGACAAAGTGAAAGCAGTTTGCAGTCATTCTTTATTTCACTGGATAAATTAGGTCAAGGTCAAGTTTATTTATAAAGCACATTTAAAATACAGTCACCACTATATATTGACAGATATAAATATCTTGATTTTCTTGAGTATCCTGATAACAATACGCCAAGCCAACAAAAGTAGCTAAAACACGCTTTTAATGAAATAAAACATTAACAATAAAACCTGAAATCAACAATAAAGGTTAGGGCAATACGAATGACTCTGAAGCTCGGACAATAGGGGGATAGCTCGGGAAGCAAGATGCAAGCTCCATGAAGCAACAGGTTGCTGCGTTCTTGCCCACGAAAGGAATTAAACTGGACACCAATGGGATTGAAGTGTGCCACCTGTGGACCAGGAAAAACTCATCTGAAAAAATCTGTGGGGATAATGAGGGTCATGAACAGTAAAGACATACAGCTAAATACAAGGTGTACACAGAGAGAGTAAAGCAAAATACATTTGTAGGTATTATTACTGATGAAAATTTAATTGGAAAGATCACTTAAAATATATGCACAGTAAAATTTCTAAAAAAGTATAGCAGTATTAGGGAAGGCCAAGTAGTACTTCAAGTAATAAGTATTATTATTATTAATTGAGCCATGTCAAGTCTGTGGTGGCAGGGGGGACGTGGCTGGCACTCAAATACCTGAAGGGTACATGTTGAGTAAAATGCTTTTCAAAACATGTACTTCAGTGCTTGGCATTACGTAAAATGTCAGTCATTCTATGTAATGCCACTTCCTGGATGAATCAGGTAATAAAATGTCCAGCCCAGTCAACTCTACTACTTACCTAGTTATGAATTTGTTGGTTTTGTCATTACTCAGTCATCCAGGTCTGATCCATAGCAAAAGACAAAGTTAAAAATCTGTCAACTGGACAAATAGTAGGAGTGAAGACGTTTCGCTGCTCATCCAAGCCGCTTCTTCAATTCGAAGAAGCGGCTTGGATGAGAAACGTCTTCACTCCTACTATTTGTCCAGTTGACAGATTTTTACTTCGTCTTTTGCTAAGGCCCTATCTGATGTTCAATGCAATTTGGTTGTATAACTGTATACAACCAAATTGCATTGTATACTAAACCTGAATATTATACCTACTGCTACCTGCAGCAGGTAAATATGTTTCTAAAGAATTGGCAGATCCTTCCAATTACCGTATTCTTTGACTTACCTGTGGCTCTGAAGGCATATGTTTGGCCTGCTCTGCTTTGTTTTCCCCCCATTTTGCCCCATTCTCTGGGTGGTACGTTTTTGATATTTTGTGTAAGAATTCTGGTGATTGTTGAAGAACTTTCCTCATCATCTTCAGAGCTCGACGAACTTAAATCTGGTCTGCCAACAACTGAAGGATGTGCGTTTTCACACACCTTCTTCTTTCTTCGCCTTTGTTGCGGTACCGTTGTCCTACATGTCGTGACCCGTCCAGTTGACACAGATGTGTTTGGCAGATTGCTGTCAAGTTCAGAGCTCGAAGAGTTGAAGACGCCCTTATTTTTCCTCATAGCGTTGAGCTTTCTGATTAGAAATCTTTTTCTTAAGGTAGTATCTGTGTTTTCCTTAGGAGTAGAAGGCCAATTCTGTGTAATAAAGGGGTGTCTCAACGCATTTTCTTGGGTGAGCCTATTTGCCGGATTTACCACCAGAACCTTGTTCAAAAAATCAAAAAACTGCACGGTCTCCTTCTTTTCTCTTTTGAGGACTGGCTCGGGGTGATATTCCTTCATGCTCTCCAAACTGGTGAAGGTTCCAGACCAGGTCCTGCAGGGGCGGACCACCTTACCTGTTTTGGCTGTGTATTCCTCTGGTGAGCACAGCTGATACTGGCCACATACGTTATTGAAGTAGAAGCCAGTGAAAATCCCTTCTTGGAGCTGCTGTTTGTCGGGCAGGCCTTGGATCTTTGTAATAATCCTCATCATTTCATACTCAGAATGAGCAGGAAAGAGATTCTGACCCATGTATAAGAATGCCAACACACAGCCAAGACCCCACATATCAACTGCCTCATCCAATTTTGTTCCCAAAGACACTTCTGGAGCCCGGTATCCAATAGGCTGGATAACTCTACCAGGAATCAGGCTGTTCACAGTGGTACAAAGCCCAAAATCAATTAGCTTGATTTTGAACGGTTGTAGCCTCTGGTCAACCAGCATTATATTGTCTGGTTTGAGATCTGCATGAATAAGTTTGCATTTGACCAGTTCATTTAACGTTACCAGTAGCTGCTCGGTAATGTAGCGGATGTCTGAAACATGAAGAGGTCTGAAAGCACTTTTTTTCATGAAACTAAACAAGCTTTGATCCAAATGTTCCATCACCAGACAATACTGCCCCTGATATTGGAAAGATGTAATGAACTCAACCACGTTTTTGTCTTGACTCAGATAGCGCAGCCTCCGGAGAAGAACTGCCTCATGTCTAAGTGTTCTGGACCGGTTGAGTTTAGATATTTTCAAAGCCACGTCTTTGTTTGTCAATAGGTCTACGCACCTGGCTACGAGTCCATAGGCCCCTTCTCCTTTCAACTCCTTTACCTGATAACAGCCGAAATGTCCCTGAAGAATATCGTCGGTTTTCAGCGTAACTTGCTGTCCGTGGCGTAACAACCTCTTCTCATACAGCGTCTGCATGTTTTCTAAATAATCAAAAGGATATTTATAGAAATGTGCTCGTACCTGTCTCTGAAGGATAAAGTGTACTGATTGAGTGAGAAAGTTAGATACCAGTACAAGTTCTGAATGGAGTGTCGCCGCTTTGAACTTTGTGACGTCATAAAGCCTTTGACTCACACCTATAGTGACTGTTGCTATGGTAACGGTTGCTATGGTAACGGTCGCTATGGTAACAGCAGAATGAAGAATGAAAGTGAACATTCCACAGTTTGGGTCACATGACAACATTCTAGAAGTCCTATACTTTAACCTTTAGTTTGACTTTTTTATTTTTTTTTATATTTGCGTTATCAAAACCTGCATAAATGTGGAGAATCAGAAAGCAGCATAACTCCAGATAATGGTCAGAATTCTGGTGTGCCTGTAAACATAGCCTATATAACTATATGCAATAATATCCTTAACTTATACGGTGGACGGTTTGCCACCTGCCTGTCTCCATGGAGATGTTATTGCTTTACACAGAATGTTCCTTGGTGTGGCATTAAACTCAAGCATATCTCCTCCTGGACGCCTTCCTAGGGAGGTGTTTCGGGCATGTCCCACCAGGAAGAGGCCCCCGGGGAAGACCCAGGACAAACTGGAGGGACTCTCGGCTGGCCTGGGAACACTTTAGGGTCCCACCGGAAGGGCTGGAGGAAGTGTCTAGGCTGAGGGAAGTCTGGGAGTCCCTGCATAGACTGCTGCGGAAGAAAATGTATGGATGGTCATTATCAAATTATAAACCCCAAAAGATGAGTTAGAAGAACATGAGGGACTGTCTGTGGTAAATCTGTAGCGTTGTGACAGAGAGGGCTGGATTTTGATTGACCCATTACACAGTGGGGTGGGCACGGTAGGTTTCAGGCCATGCAAACCCCATGGGAATGAATGAGAGCGCAGTCCTACTCCTACTAGTTTCTTTCTCATCCTAAACCTCTGAATATTTGCAGCACAATGCATTTGTGATTGGCAATTTTATACCAAGTCATTATAGAACGAGTACATTCAGTAGACACATTTCCCCATTTGAAAGATGAAGTACTTGGTGGTTGTGGTATTATTACTTGTTACTTGTGCCTTTTTGGTTTTGAGCCTTTGTATTATTTTGCGTGGTACACTTTTATTGTAGTTATTTTGTTTAATTAGTTTGTCTGATTTGAGGATTTTTGTGATGAATGATGTTTTAAATGTGACATATGTGAAGTATTCAGGGTAATTGTTTTTATTGTTTGGTTTGAGAATTAGTTTTTCCTTCTATTTCTGTGATTTTTGAGTGTTTGCATTTGTTTAGAGTATTGTTTTTTTTGTTTTTTTTATCTGTCTCTTTGGCTTTTATTTGACCACACAAGAACCCATTATCAAGCGTGCAGTTTCAGTCATAAAGCTTTATGCAGCAGTTTTACATTTTAATAGCATAATTATCATTGTGTTATTATTATAGTTGGACAGTGGGCAGAGCTTATAAGTGATTTTGAGCCTTTGTATTATTGATTGATTTGCTTTCTGTTATCTTTTGTTTTCTGTTTTTAAATTGTATTTTTGATCATGTGATTATGTGAAATGTATGGTTATACGTGTTCCATTTGGATATTGATCGAGATCATAATTGATTATACATTTGCTGTGTGTCTGTAATAGCAGGATATTTGTATTTATCTGTCTCAGTTGGACTCTGGTTTGTCCACATTGAGTGTTTGTTACTTACACTTTACTGATTCCTTTCTATAAACGTCATTGACAGACAAAAAGAGCTTCACACTTCTAAGCTGATTTTTAGAAAGAAATGTATCTCAAAATATTAAATTAGACACACACACACACAATTTTACCAATTGCTGGTTTGCTGTTTTCCAGCTCAACAGGTCAGCCATCTTGTCACTACCACTCTGTCTCATTTTAGTTCGTTATTTATCCACTAGGTGTCTCTCTGCAGGGATCAGAAGTGGCACTCTGGGCCGTTTGAATTTTTTGAATTGAAATTTGACATATTATTATTTTGTTTCTTCATTTTGGATCGCAGCTATTAACTGCGGCCAAATTTGACCCCGTGGGTTCTCCAGGGTTAGTGTTATTTGGCATGTTGTAGTTACTGTGATAAAGTTTGTTTTGTTTGTTGAATTTAGATGAGACCACAGAATGACTCACTCATGCGTTTGACTGTATGTTTTGTGTTACTTTTCTGTTCTTTTACTTTTGTTATTTTGGGAGAATTCATTTTTATGTTGGATTTTGATTTGTCCATAGAAAGGGCTCAGAATCTTTCAATAGATTGTACAAGGAATTCCTGTTGAAGATTTTACAACATTATGGACTGTAGAAGGAGAAGTTTGTTGAAGATACAGCTCGCACAGAACAAAGCTCAGAAAATTTGAGGCAACATTACAGTATGGAGACAAGACCAGGAGAACCACAAACACTGTGATGGAGAAGATAAAGACTTTTGTTAACAGCTGTCTCAGAAGGAGCCTCAAAATGAGATGAACGGACACAATAAGGACAAATAGGGCTGAGGAGACATGTATTGTGCGTGAGATGTAGAGGAGGAGATGGCAATGGAATGGTCACACACTTAGGAAAAATGACTCTAACATCACAAGGCAGGAGCTGAGATGAACCCACAGGTCAAAAGACGAAGAGTACAGCCATAATACTGGAGAGCAAAAAGAGAGATCAGAAGAAAGTTCAAAGTTCAACAAGCAAGTGAGATATTCAGGCAGTTTATCAAGTAGTCACTTATAGATACATTTAATACAGCGTTGTTCTCTTTTGACAGATGGCGATGGCCAAACTTCATAGAGTGTAAAATGATGAGTTTTAAATTCATCACCTGCTATTAAATGAAGGGCTGAGTGAAAGTGTGTATCTAAAGGTTTAAAAGTGGAGGCTGAAGTCTGCAGGTATATCTCCATAATCTAGTACAGAAAGAAAGGCTGGTTGAACAATTTCTTTTTTTTTTTTGTAATTCAATGGGACACAAAAGTTTGTTTCTATAATAAAAAGGATAATTTTAATTTTAAACTGTTGCATAATTCTGTGATATATAAGGATAACTTCTACTCAAACCCTAAGATTTTTATAGGTGGTGACTCACTTAAATGGTTTTTTGTTTGTTTTTATAGAAAGAAATCATATACTTATTTGAATTCAATGTTGATTTTAGATTTTTTTTTAAGGAAGTCTGGATTTCATTAAAATCTTTCTGCAGTTTTAAAATCGGCTGAGCACTTGCAAACAAAACAGCATCATCTGCATATAAATGTATTAGGCTTTTTCTTAAATTGCAACCAATGGAATTAATGAAAAAAGTATAGTAAACACATATAGTGAAAAGTGGACAGTGGGGATGAAATGTTCAGGATCCAGAACACTAAATTTGTTCTGGAGCAATAAGCCATCTGCAGGAGGAGAGCAGGAATCACCAGGAGCAGGAATTGCTGTCACCAGGAGGAGAGATGGAGCGACGACTCCCCCGTGACCGCTTATGGATAACTGTCCAGCGGCCCTGCTGTAAAGGAGTTGAGCTTACTTTACTGGAGCTTTGGGTTTTGCCCCTAACTGGATCCAGTGGTCCTCCAGAGAGATGGGAGCTTTAGGAGCTGATCTTACAGGGCTGTGGACACTGTATTCTGAGACCTTTCCCGGATATCACCCTGTGTCTGAGGACTAGGCGGTAATAGATAAAGATAAAGATAATGTCCAGTTCTCGCTCATACTCCTGGATTTGGTATAGAGTGGGAATCTTTTGGCTACATTCTGGCTGAGGCTGACACAGCTTTCACAACTGGAGGTAAGTGACGGCATGTCTCACTGATGGACAGGTGTGTGGAAAAACTTTGGAAATCAGCCCGTAAATTGTACAACTGCAGAAGAACACTAGTGTCATTATCTGATGGAGGATGAATCCGAGAGCTAACTATGTGCTCCGAGTATTCTGAGGAATTTGTGAGCAGTTAAATAAAACCAAATTTGATAAGTTTAATGGCATACTGAGGAACACTCCAATAAAGTAAGAATATACGATATACTGTATATTGTTAATGATAGGTTCACACTTAACCTAATTAGAGTTCAAAAGAGAAGAGAAGACAAGAGAGATTATTATTGCTATACTCATGAGGAGAAGGGACGGGGAGGGCAAACCTTCAGATTACAACCTCCTCTCCCTTTCTGAAGTCTCCACCGCCTTTCTCCTCCTTTATTCAGTTAGGAACCCTAGTTACACATCACTGCTCACTCTCAAGGGGGGAGGGGGACAACAAGCAGTGAGGCAGTGAGAAAATCACATATTACAAAGTTCATTTCAAAATATTGTTGCTTAAGCATTCCTTTCAGTCCTTATATTCGCCCAAACACCTCTCAGGGTGTTTCCTGTTATCTCCCATGGTCATTCAACTTTCACAAGACATTCTCTGCAAAGCTCAGAAAACAGACATAAGTGCATAAATCATATTAAGGTTACATATCATTATTATAGTGATTATAATAAAAATGAACATTACATTACTTTTAAGATTCACAGTGAGATCAATAAACATGTTAAAAATATATTGAATCCATCATTCCCTCCTGTTTATCGAACTGTGACATCTCACATATCACCATGTAATCTCTTCACCCTGGATTTTTAATTATAGTTCATTAGTTCTTACACCTGGGAGAGTTCTCAGAATAACTCTGGCAGTGCTCCTTCAGGGTCCCCCTCATCACTCTCATCACTGCCCAATATGTACATTTGCACCCCTTTTGTCTTCTGGTGCGGGTGAGATGGCAGTGGTTATCAACCTATTAATCAGAGAACAGAGACAGAGAACACAACAGCATCCACACAAGGTTAAGATGGCTACAAACACAGTAATTGATACTAGAACCCAGGAGCCCAGTGCTTTATAGCGACCAAACACACTTAGCCAGTCATCCCAGAATTACGTGTCTACTCCAGACTGCTCTTTCAGGCGTCTGTTCATAGCACGCAGGCTGCCTATAGCTCTAGTCAGGCTTCCATCTGCAGCGGTATTATTTGGGATGATGAACACAGCAGCTAGCCCCAAAAATCGAACAAACTCCACCCCGTTCGGCCAACAGCATGTCGACTGTTATGCGATTTTGGAAAGCCATAAGTGAGGTCGCGCTGAGTTGCTCGTGCACTGCTTCAAACCCCTCCTGTGTGTAGTTTCCCAACTTTTGTACGTTGTAGTGGATGTAGTTGATTCTGTCTACATTCTTATTTGGTGTAATTGGTAATAATTGGTATTATAGCAGCTTAAAAAGGAATGTTTTCAAATCCGTTAGCAATTTGGTCAGCTAATTTATATTCATCAGGGACCCCTCTGGGCACTGCAATAGAATCAATGTATGTTGTAGATTAGATTTGGTTTTGGCTAAGGTTAGGAGCTCTGCTTGTCTCCCTGCCCTCTCAGTTTTAACCTGTGTTGGTGTCCATTTGTTTTCTTGGTCAGCTACTAATGTATCCCACCCTTGGTTTTCAATATCATTAGTTATGTACCAATAATCATTAGTATATTCAATACCATTACTTGCCTCCCTCCAGTCTGTCCCAAGTGGAAGACAAACTTAAGTTCCAATTTGTAATGCATTTTTTGTGAGCACCAATCTGTTGTTGTTCGTTTTTTACCTGTCTATTGAGATTAGAGGTTTGTATAGGACTTCCCACATAAATGTAGGAGTTTACAGTTTTCATCGGTGCTACAGAAGGCTACAGAAGGAGCAGGCAGTACTGCAGGCACTAACCCATACCAAAACACCAGTGTGATCAATACCAGAGTGAGCATAAACATACATATGGCGCAAGTTATGTTTTTACACGTCATGCTGTATCACTTTTTTACAATGTGTTTCCATATTTCTTTAAACTGTGGTAACTTATAAAACACGTCCATATATCATTTTCAATTGCGTAAGACTCTGTCCACCTAGTACATTAATGTACAGTTTTACCATATCTAAACACTGCGTCCATGGTCTTTTAGTTTCCTCCATACATTTCTTTAATCTCTTTTTTTATTGTACCATTCACTCTTTCTACTAATCCTGCACTTTGGGATTGATAAGCGCAATGATTCTTTAAATTAATGCAGAATAATTCCCCTATCTTTATGATAACTTCGTTTACAAATGTTTTGCATTATCTGATCGCGCATTATTTCTGGTATTCCATATCTAGGTATGATATCTTTACATAATGCTTTTGCTACTGTCATACATCTGGTGTTTTAGTTGGAAAATAGCTCTATCCATTTGGAAAAACCATCTATTATAACCAAACAATACTTTTTTCCTTCACTCTTGTTTAATTGTATATAGTCCATAAGTCTTACTTGAAATGGATACTTTGGTTTTGGAAAACTTCCTCTTTTTTGGTCTTAAATTTCCCTGTGGATTATGTTTAGCGCATATAAGGCATGCTCTGCAACATTTTTTGCATAATTATTAAATCCATATGTTGTATATATTTGGCTTATATGCTTTACCATCCCCACTGTTGACACATGTGTAACACCATGTGTCAAAATTGCTGCATATTTAAAAATATTTTTTGGTAAAATAGGTTTCCCTTCTGGTCATACATAAATATCATGTATGATGATCCCTTTTTTAACCACATCTGTAGCTCTTGAGTGTGGCTCTGTTGCTGCATGTCTTTCACTAGTTCCTGGTCAAGTTCTTGATCTATTTTTAGACTTGTACATGCACTAGGTTTTCAGCTTTTCAGCTGCTTGTTTTGCCATCTTATCAGCAAAGGTATTTCCCTGAGTCACAGAATCTGTCCCACTAGTATGAGCTGCACATTTACACACAGCTGGCTTTTTTGGAAGTTGAGCTGCTTCTATTAAGGCTTTTAATAGTTCAGCATGAACTACAGGTTTTCCCGTGGACGTGACCATTCCACGGTGTTGCCACAATTTAGCAAATGTGTGTACTGTTGAGTAAGCGTATGTGCTATCTGTAAATATTGTACATATTTGGTCTTTCATTAGCTTACAAGCTTCAGTTAATGCAACTAGTTCTGCTGCTTGAGCAGAATATGTACGGGACAAAGCTTTTGCTTGCAATACTTCAGTGTCTGGGACTACTGCATAACCTGTCTGATTTTGTCCCTGTATTGTCTTTTTTGATGAATCGTCTACATATAAGTAAATCCTTCCTGAAAAAGGAGTGTCTGACAGATCTGGCCTACACTTTGTGGTCTGCTCGGCCAATTCTCTGCAATTATGCTGTTCTCCATCATCCTCACATGGAATTAATGTAGCTGGATTTAAACTAGTGCATCTCTCTATTGTCAAATGAGGTTGTGATAATAGATTTGTCATACATGCTAAGTGTCGTGCTGGGGACATAAACAAAAGTTAGTTTGTAACAATGCTGACACTGCATGAGGAACCCTGAGCACTAATGTATGGAAAAGCACTACAAGTGCACTAGCTTGTATTGCTAAGGATGCAGCTAATACAGCTCGAACACACGTCGGCCTGGCACATGCTACATTCTCTAGTTTGGAGGAGTAATATGCCACTGGTCTGAGTTTATCTCCATGTTTTGTGTTAGAACTGATGTCATAAAATGACCCTTACAGTCTACTATTTGCACAAAAGATTTGTCATAATCAGGAAGTGCTAACACAGAACTGGAGACTAAGGCTTGTTTCACATCAACAAAAGCTTTTTTACTCTCCTCTGTCCATTTTAGGCTCTCGTTCATATTCTTAGGCACATCATAAATCAATTTACTTAGTGGATGGGTTATCTCTGCATAATTAGCTAATCCACTGTCTACAGTAATTAGTCAAACCTAGAAATGATATCATTTGTTTTTTAGTTTCAGGTTTTGGAGCATTAAGTATAGCCTCTTTGCGTCCTGCTACTATTGTACGACCTCCTGCACTCAAACTATGTCCTAAATTTATTTATTTTTTATTTTATACTATATGCTTGTTTTTAAATGTGTATATTTTAACTCTGGCTTTTAACTAATGTGTTGTGTGATGTATGTCCCTGCTGTGAGGCGACCTTGAGTGTCCAGAAAGGCGCCCTATAAATAAAATGTATTATTATTATATTAAATACTTAACTGTATTTTGGCAAAATTGAAGCTTATTTTTACTCACTTTATGGCCATTTTCTGCTATAAGTTTTAATAGAGCAACTGAATCAATTTCACATGATTTTCTGTCAGGATAAGCCAAAAGAATATCATCTACATAAAGTAGTATTTAACTTCCTTCAGGTGGGTTAAATTTTGCCAAGTTAGTTGACATAACTTGTGAATATATTGTTGGACTTTCACAATATCCTTGTCCTACCCGGCTTAACGTATATCTACGTCCCTCAAAGGTAAATGCAACTACATGCATTGTATAATCCACATATTGATCCAATGTTCCTGTGGCAAAATTTATATAATGTTTGTCAATCCAATTGCAGATTCCTGTGGTAGAATTAGCAAGTAAAGCATTTTTTAATTGCTGTCTGTATGCACAATTCTCATTGCCAATTTCATACTCAATGGGTGACACAATCCCCTTTAATACGTCATCTATGTCATTCTCTGTCCAGGGTCTGTGTACTAGAATAGTTTCTGGGTGCCTTCCCCCCTGTGCATCGTCAGGATCTAATAATTGTCCTGCCCTGGGGTTTGCAACCTGTATCATAGGATAAAGTCCTGTGTTCTGTTGTTTTGGTTTTGGTGGTCTGACCTGCTCCGTTGTCACTAGGGGTCACAAAAATGGGTTTACCTTCCTCAGTGACAGTAGTTAAAGCGTCACCTCCCATAGTTTTATTAAATTCAAATTTTATACCCTTTTTTCTAGTCTGCTGTCTAGTCTGTGCTGCTTTCAGCTCATCTAACTCATGTTGTAATTCACAATAAGAATAGGGAGGTGGTGGGAACTTGGCCTTGGGCCTGCTGTGTCTGGCAGTGCCTGTACTACTATAGTCAAATCATCTTCGTCCTTTACACTAAGCATTTTCTCTTGTTGCTTACGTTTTGCCTCTGTTTGACCTTTTTCTTTTGTTTTCGCTAACTCCAGCCATTTCTCTAAATGATAGCACCCTTGTTTAAACATTTATTTTTTTTTATTTTTGCATTATTTCTGTATCTTATTTTGGAGCTCCGTTATTTTAGAAGATTTTAACTCAAATTTGTATTTTGTTACCCACAGATCTAATTTTGTACATTTATCCGGATATTTTGCGTGCACGGCTTTCCAGTCTTTTATCTGCAGTTTATCTTTTGGGGTCAATTTTGTATTTTTGTTTCCCATTTTTTTTCCTGAAATTTAGTCCAGCTTTTAACTCCTAGGGAGGTCTCTATCGCTGGAATACAACAAGTTGGTACAGTGATTTATGCGGTATCTCTCACTTACACCTCACAAGCAGGCGGAGAAATCTTGCCTCTGCATCCACAGAAATACACTGTATTCTCCCAACCTTTTTGGTATGAGATCTTTCACCTAGTGGTTTAGAATCTCCACTCACACGTCTTTCACACACTTTTTTTTCTTCGTTTTTTTCCCCCACGGTTTTGTACCTGCCAGTAAAATGATCCTTTTTTTACCCGGTAACGGGACTCCGCACCATCCCCCTTGCTTTTTCCCACGGTTTTGTACCTGCCAGTAAAATCTTCCCTTTTTACCCGGTAACGGGACTCCGCATCCGTCCCTCTTGCTTTTTGCCACGGTTTTGTACCTGCCAGTAAAATCTTCCTATTTTACCCGGTAACGGGACTCCGCATCCGTCCCTTTTTTAGCTTTACAGCATTAGTACCTAATTGGAGCCTAGGATAATTAGGGTTTTTCTACGCGCATGACCCTCAGTCACACCGTTTTTTTAAAAGCAAGACCTACTCACTCGTCTGGTCTCTCTCCCTCAGTATCCCGTCAACCGTCAGACTCCAACAAAGCCGCCGCAGAGCCAGTCCTGGAAAAGGTCTCGGTTGCTGTGGCCACAGTCTCACCTGGGTCTCCGACATCTGCTGGAGTCCTTAGGTGTATTGGGATCCGGCTCGAAGGACCAAGTTGATAGGTTCACACTTAACCTAATTAGAGTTCAAAAGAGAAGAGAAGACAAGAGAGATTATTATTGCTATACTCATGAGGAGAAGGGACGGGGAGGGCAAACCTTCAGATTACAACCTCCTCTCCCTTTCTGAAGTCTCCACCGCCTTTCTCCTCCTTTATTCAGTTAGGAACCCTAGTTACACATCACTGCTCACTCTCAAGGGGGGAGGGGGACAACAAGCAGTGAGGCAGTGAGAAAATCACATATTACAAAGTTCATTTCAAAATATTGTTGCTTAAGCATTCCTTTCAGTCCTTATTCGCCCAAACACCTCTCAGGGTGTTTCCTGTTATCTCCCATGGTCATTCAACTTTCACAAGACATTCTCTGCAAAGCTCAGAAAACAGACATAAGTGCATAAATCATATTAAGGTTACATATCATTATTATAGTGATTATAATAAAAATGAACATTACATTACCTTTAAGATTCACAGTGAGATCAATAAACATGTTAAAAATATATTGAATCCATCAGTTAATATGAATGAGAATGCTGCAGTTTAACTTTACAACTTTACAAGAGGGAAGCAATAAAGTCGCCTAATTTTGTTCATTATTTCCTAAGTTTGTATCTTGCGCCTCTGTGTCCATCACTCCGTCTACCCCTGACGCTGTTGTATTCGCTGGTGTAGTAGTGGTGATGTTTCATGGTTACGATATATGAATGGAGCTCAGAGTCACACACACCACACACACGAGGTAAACTCATACTCACTCATAGTGTAAAAAGTCGCATACAAAGATCCAAAGTCTGGGAGGAGCAAATCAGGACCTAAATCGGGCAAATTATGTTGTACATTGTCACGGATTTAACCTGTCATATACTCTCTAATGACTAACTTATGTTTTTACTGTTTTTAAAGGTCATGTACCTGATTTTTTTCCCATGTATTTGAGCAAAATATGTCTTTCTACGGTATTATATAAGCAGCTTATGAGGTAAAAATATCTTAGCTGCATGTACATCTAATTAAAAACACTTTATTGTCTTATAATCAGGAAGTGCACATTAGCATGCTAATTGTGAGTTTCACTGTGATGGCAAAACTCCACTCTAGTCTCTGAAAGTAGTGAAAAGTGCTTGTAAACTCATTACAGTGAATAATTACAACGCTTGTGTGATAGTGCGGATGTGTGCGTGGGTGTTGGCTCCGCCCGCCAGTAGAGGGCGCCAGACACCAAACTATAAAAGGTTTTATTATTGTTTGTCATCTGCCTGTACTTCCGGGTGCTGGTCGCTGGGTTTATGTGCATATTTGTGTGTGCGCTCGAACTCCATGTAGCAGGTATGAAAATCACAATTACCTTTAAGATTTATTGCATAGTTTGGCCCTTATCAGACATTTTGTTGTAGGGCCCGGGAAGTGTCTTGAATGAGTCATTCACAGCAAAGTGACACACCCCTGTTGGGCATGCCCTCAGATATGTTCTGTGACTAGCTGCAGCGAGCATTAGATTATACTGTGTTTAACAATAATATATCTAGGACTGCAACGATTAATCTTAGTTGTTTAGACTGCAAAATCCTGCGAATATTAGATTTTTCTTAAATTTTATTCAAATAAAGCTAAAGAGAATCTGCTTGAGGGCGTCCTGATGTAGCATAACCACAGACGATGATGAGTATTTTCTGCAAAAACACAAAAGTTACACATTTTCAGTGTCATTTGTGTGTAGTTGGATGTAGTGATGTTTTGGAGCCTGTTTATAAACCATTTAACAATTACTTGATAAATGAAATAGCTGATTAGTTGCAATTGATTGTTTAACCTGTTGCAGCCCTAAATATACCCGCTTTAGGTAATAGAACCCGAGTCCAACAGGTACCCGGCGTACCCACTGCTGCCTTTTGTAACCTCTGGCCTAATCTGGGCTCATGTACCTGCAAATCCAATGTGACCTTAATAGGAACCATCTACATGTGTCATCTGAAGCCAAATAAATGCACTTTGTCATGGACGTAATGCCGCCTAGAGTCATGCAAATTGTGTTTGTTTTAATGCCAACCTTGTCCATTACTAATTTTATTTAACACAACTTAAAGTAAGCTAAAAGTGCAATTAAATTAAGCTTACAATGGACCAACTTGTCCTCTATTCGATATACAAACCTGTATCCTTAGACCGATGCTTGTATATTCATTAAATGAGCTAAGATTAACTCGGAATGTGTAAGGTAAGCGAGGAATAGCATTGAATCACTGCAAACTGTTTAAAATGAACTAAGTTTGTTTAAAATCAGGTACTGTGTCCAACAATTCTCCACGTGAATCACTAAGGAAAGTCACGTCGCCAGTGTCGTGCATTTGGCATTTCTGCATTTGAACTGCTTCATATAGGACACATTACTGGGGTTTTCATATCTTGTTTCAATTATAGCTCTTCATTGGTACATGGTGATGGAGGCTGCAGCACAGAAGTCCATGTGTGAACTTTGAGAGGGAGAGAACGGTTGGGTGAAAGTCAATATTTCTGCCAGAAAGGCTTGTCGATTCCACCTCACAACCATGCAGAGCCGGATCTGATAGCTGAACTTTTTAATGCCTGAGCTTGGTACTGTGACTCCACTGGATTCTTATACTTGTTATTACAAATTACTGTGTAAGAAATAAGTAAAGCGCGAGTCCATATTGATTTTAGAAGCTTACGGAGATGCGTCGATGGCATGGTGGTAGTAGTCAGGAAGAGATAAAAAGTATATGGCCAAGCTTGCTTCTTATAATTCCATGAGCTGAAATAATCTTTATTTTTTGTACATTGGGTGGTATTTCTTGGTATTTCCTACAACTGTTTCTCAGCAGATTCAGTACAAGTTTATATGGCTCACAAAACCAATTATATCCAGACGGTGATATATAGACCACTGAGACGTTACATTCTTAAGGGGGTACGAACTGCTAACACAACATATTTAAATCATCATGTTACCTTTTATGTGTTTGAACATGCTACATTTGCTGAAAACAACACATTTTAACATGTTTTATACATTTTGACATTGAGTCCTGCCTCCCTTTGCTCCCTGCAAGTCACTCCCCCTTCACAGCACTATCACAACATAATCAGAGTGTATGCCGTTGATGAAACTGCTGCACATTGTATCAGGTTTGTGAAGTTGTAGTGTATTGTTTTTTCATATTTATGGAAAATGGCCGTATGGGAGCATGGGTGATGTAGGTTTGTGGGATGAGCTTTGTTCAAATAGGACCTGGGAAAGATCGCTATATTGCTCAAGCATAGATGGATGATATCTAAAACCTCTTCAGGCATGCTTTTGATCACGAAAAAATATTTTAACATGGTTGATTTTTCATAATACCCCCTCTTTATGTTATGTGTTAAAGTGTCTAACATTACAGTATGGTTGCACTTTTTTAACGTCAGGGCTCGGTACTGCTGCTCCATTGGATTTTTATACTTGTTAATATAAATTACTGTGTAGAAACAGAAAAAGTCCATATTGATTTTAGAAGCTTGCACGGCTGCATCAATGGCAATGGTGGTAGTAGTCAGGAAGAGATAAGAAATGTTAAAACACTACCTGCAAGTCCTGCTTATGAAAGATTCAGGCAAAACTGTGAATAAATAAACTTTATATAGCGAGTTTCATTTAGCAAAACTCAAGCTACTAAAAAAATATAATTCCTCAACTATACTGAAAAATAGTTGTGGCAATATGCAAATAAAGCAGGCTGTGAATTCAAAACCAAATGATTCAGGGCTAGTTTGTGTGAAATGGAGAATCCGGGTGGAGCAGTGGAGTGACAGCTGGTTAGGAGCCCGTCTGTTTATGAAACAACAGTGTGGAATAACGGGACTATTACACATGTGTGGAAGAAAATGTGGCTGTTCTGCATCTACTCTGCTTCAGTTTTGATTTGCATCTGTGGGAGGTGAGTGTGAGCGCGCTGTCCTAACACAGGCTGTCTTTAAGGTGACATTTGTGACACATGAGGACTTATTATACCTGTGTGCACCTGTCTGACCAGTGCACAGTTGTTAGTATCTCTTCATGAATGTACATTTTGTGCAGTACATTACATATGTGTAAAGCTGCCATATGTCGCTCATATGGTTTCTTTATGCATAATAATAATTATATAGACAACAATTGTACTGAGGTAGTGAATAGTAGTATATGCCAGTAAAAATAAATATACTTATTTGAAATGTAGTTTGTATAAAAAGGTGGTCTTATTGGTCTTATATCGACAAAATATTGATGTCCACCCCAAGTCTGCTCGCCTGCCCATAAAAGCCACAGCACACTACAGCCAGCATCTGATTAGTAGCACGAATTAGTGTAACCCTAATGTATTTTGTATACTTTGCAACTGCAATGTCAGAAGGGAATAGTATTTTTAAATAAATCAGTACGAAGGTTACATCTCCTTGAATTCCTTAGTGTGTTAGCATAATGCTGATGTTAGCGGTTTGTTCTGTCCTTGTGGTTGACCCAGGCTAATCTGCATTATGTATGTTTAATGTGGATGAACTGTAAGCAAGCACGCTTCTGTATTAAATCTGCTATTTGCAGAAAAATCACAGAAGATTGTAATTAGACCTGATAACATATTGGACATGTAAAGCGTAAATGTGTTTCTGTACTTCACTATTTAATAAATGAGAGAGAAAACATGGGAACAGGCCTAAGCACAGAACAAGGTAAGAGGTAAGAAAGATTATAAAAGGGGAAGGAAGCTGTGAGGAAGGACAAAAAAAAAACAAAGATATTTCATTTGTGTATGCTTATATAATGTATTTAATAGCATTTACCTTTAATTATGCAAAGAGGGTTTTCATTTTGAATGGGACTATGAAGCCTGTGTTGCCTAAACCTGCAGATACTGGGCAGATGCTGCAAGTTTTTTCTCATTCTCAGTGTATGGACAGGTCATGTCTCATATGGAAGCTCAGAACCGCCATTCACTTACTGAGCTGCAGAGGCTGCACTAGCACTGATTAATGATTTACTGCAGGTCCTGGGGTTTAGATAGTGACCATTCAGGTCAGAGAGAGAGTCCTTTTAGGTTTAAACCAACTGGATTTCAGCACTGAACCTGGCAATAAGGGATGTAGCAATACAATTTTCTCATCATTCGATATGTACCTCAATACATGTATCGTGTTTTGGATAAGAGAAAAAAGTTGTTGTTTTTTTTTCCACCAATGAGCAAAATATTAACATGAAACACCACATTTCAACTATTGTAAAGTAGTCTACATGTGAAGAACTTTGAATTGAATTTGGTTCAGTGATATTGTTAAGATAAATAAACTGCTTAGTTATTCTGTTAAAGCACTACTATAGTTTATTATTACTGCTATAGTTTATTATTGTATTGCTCTCGTTCATTATTGTATTGTAAGTGTTCATGTGAAGATGAGGACTAGATTACAGTGGTGTGACACAGATATATGTTCAGGACATGTACAAGATATTCTATATCTATATATATCTAATCAAATAACTAAGTAGGGCAATGAACTTATTGATAGGCATGTGCTGACTCATGACTCGTCACCCTGGTCAAACCAGCAAAATATGCTTCAGCAATCGGAGCCGCTCCCTCCACAAGGATGTTTGTCGCAGTCTGATGAGACTGTGCAGCGTGCCAAGAGGCCTGGCTGGCCTGTGCACCAACCAAGAGGCACTAAGTCTAAACCATGGTGGCCTCCCACTATAGTTTGTGTTTAAAACTCATTGTATAGGCATAAACAGGCAGTCTTTGCATGTGAATGTCAACATAGACTCCTTGTACAAGTATTGCTTAAGTATTTGATTAAGTAAATTCTCTGGACTTTATTTCTGTCTGTCTGGGACGAAAAGGCTGTTTTCTTCAACAATATACAGCTCAGAATTTATCAGTGAAATTAAAAATTGTGCTTTCTAAGAACAATTTTTATAATATAGACTTGGTATAGGCTGCTAGGGCAAATCCACTATTAAACTTTTCCTTTTTTGATGATGACTTGATTTGATTTATTTTGATTATTTTCCTCTTCAGACTCCCCTGCTCTTAGCAGACACACAGCACTCCTCCATCTTATTTCTGAACACTGAAACTGAATGTTATATCACATAGAAATATCTCAACACACCGTAAAAGTTGAGTCTGAAAAAAAGATTGCCTTTACCAAGTCTTGTCACGTGTGAATTAAGATTGCATTTGATTAATGACATGTAAAGCTAAAAGCTGTTTTCAGAGCATTTAAAAGTTCATATTTCTGCCATTTCTGAGTCTATCAATGTAAAATAAAAAGTGTCTCTGAAAGATTAAACAGATGGATCTCCGGACTAAAATATTCTAACAGAGGTGAGTTTTATCTTTCAGAAACACTTTTTATGTTAAATCTGGGGCAAATTTAACTGTTGCCTTTCCAGACCAAAATAACTGACATATTGAGCAAACTGACGATTCAATATTATATCGAATATCAAAGCAAAGGGATGGGAGAATTAGAGCTCTATCGCAACACAATCAGCGTGCTTCCTGCTAATGAAACTACCGCACATCACAGTGGGTTTGTGAAGTAGTTGTGAACAGTTTTGTATCATGCTTTTGTAAACTCATGGAAAACTGTGTGTTATGTGGGAGCATGTGTGACGTAGGCTTGTGAGCTGAGCATTGCACAGAGTCAGCTAACCGTTATGAGGGTTAAAAAAGGCCCGCTAAAATACTCAAACATTTATGGATGACATCTGAAACCACTTCAGGCATGTTTTTGATGAGGGAACATTATAACATGGTAGAAAGCTAAAATAAATCAATTTTGCCAATACTTTACTACATTAAGGTTAAACCAGCAGTAGGATGGGTCAAGTATGTGAAATGTGAAATTTAAAATCAAAATCTACAGTACAGATACAGATACAGTTCCTTTACATACAGAATAATAAAGCATGACCAGTACAACAGCTTGTCCTTCAAAAGTCCACGAGCACATGACTGC
Organism: Periophthalmus modestus; assembly: GCA_019594935.1. NCBI lineage: Eukaryota > Metazoa > Chordata > Actinopteri > Gobiiformes > Gobiidae > Periophthalmus > Periophthalmus modestus. The sequence goes on from JAIEZT010001243.1 coordinate 15,294,695, forward strand.
AGCAGTACCCTGGGGCTAAATGATTAGTAGTGCTCGGACATTCTCCTCATATACGTGTCCAGCCCCTGTCCCCGAGCCATGGCAGAGGTGACCACACATCCGCTATCACACTGGCCCCGCTAATAGGCCCATCTCATTAATCTAAAGCTCCATTATATACTCCGAGTCCCAGCCTGCTGCCAGGGCCAAGTGAGGCTGACAGGCTGGCACGGAACACTCAGCTCCTCCAATTAAGGCCCATAGACTGTAGTGTACAATTAAAATTGAAGGGTGTTAATAGCCGAGCTGAGATGTGGTCATATGTGGGCTCGTTCAAGACGGAAATGTCACTTTGTGCTTTAAATGCACAGCGTGTCATTACCGCACAAGTCAGTCCGGGGAATTTTTTAATGCGGCGTCTCAAGGAATCTTTGAGAAGCGAAGTGAAGATGTTTAAAGTGGGACTTAACACCTAAACTCCGCCCACATCCAAAGAGAACTGCTACAGTGGGCAGTACCTGGAGATGTTTGTAATCAGAAACACCTGGCTGTAGTCAGGGCAGTCTTGTGTGATGTCATCAACTACTAGAAATTGTCCTGCCTCCAGCGGCCACTGCAAACTTGGATTTATGCATTTTTGACCAGATAGCTACAAATTTGCCTAGTTTGCAGTAAAGTTGCCAAAAAATTACAAGGAACAGTAGATAATTAAAGCCCCATATACACAGTCTAGTAGTGGAAAAAAAACTTTTCATAGCTTTTAACCATGTTCTAGTTGTTCCCCTCAATATTTTCTAACCTGAAGTATTTTACCCATTCATGCATGTTTGACGTTTAGACCATTTTGACAATCAACCCCCATTTTCACCGACACCCCCACTGCTCTGTGCTTACATTGTTCTCTAATTTTATTTTCTTAATCTTTCACGAAGCACCCGCTGCGTAGTGATTTTGCAAACTGTGAAAAAAAAATCATGTGGTTGCTGATGATGTTTACGCCGACATCACCTCCATGCGCCGTCTCGAATCGAGCGCTGCAGTTTTCTAACACGCGAGTAAGCAGACTTTGGTTATTAAGTCACGGCATGACACATGCATGATATTGTGATTTAAAATGAGACAAAATACACCTAATGATCCACGAGTGTCAAAGATTGGGAGGATCCCGGCAGACACTGCGCTCAATGATTTTCGTCTTTAAGAGTAAGCATCTCCTGTCTGTACAGTAAATATTTAAAGACGTTAATGCCTCTGCTTTGAGATGCTGTTTGAATTTACATGAAGCATCTGGGTGGCGGAGTTTCGGGGATTGAAAGTCCGGTCCTCGGAAATTATGCAATCGGTGGCTCCACATCAATGCTAAAGGGCTCTAGGTGTTAATCCATAATAACTATGTCGAGCAAAAACTTAAGTGGTATTAAAAGTAACTGCACATGCTTGTTATCGCTATTACCGTGACGGCAAATCGCCACTCTGGTCTCAGAAAGTTGTGAAAAGCACTTGTGAATTCATCATGGTGAATAATTAGGATTTTCGGATGGGGAACACAACTATAAGAAGGCTCCAGACTAAGGCTATACATTCACACTCCAGGCCAAATCTGATTTGCTGAATTCATATGTCTGTTACCTATATTTGATTTTTTCATGTCAGTGTGAACAGTTCAATTATGATTTTTTTGTAAATCCACCCAGGTTTTGCTATATGTGGCAGTGATGTTAATGCATGTATCATTTACGACTACAGTCTGAACGCTCATGTCTTGAATTTGAAAGAATCGAAATGATTTTTGGTGCAAGAAAGAGGGAAAGGCAATGACAGGTGCATATGAAACCGGCAAATTCGGTCCTCAAAAATCTGAAGTTTTTTTTTTTAGAAATATGTCAGTAAAGTCGCAGACTTTTCAAAATGGAAATGGCAGAAAGGGCCCCACAGACTGCCATAAACCAATATCCTTTCCTAACCTGAAGTATTATGCTTCATTGAAATTGTTCATGCAGTAAATGTTGGCCCCGGTTGCTCAAATAACTTGAAATTTAGAGCTGTCACGGTAACCGCAATAATGCAGCACCCTGGTATGATCAATCACACTGCACAGGGGCTCAAGTGACCACAGTAACCGCATTTAACATTTTAATGGAGCTCCACGCACCTGCTCGGCCTAATGTTACTATACCACTTGAGCCAATTAATGTTTACAAGGCTGGGCTGAGAAAAGCTGTGACGATGTTAGAGCTAAATGCTAGTACGTCCCTTCAGTCAGAGGGCTCGAGTCTTGAGGAGACAGGGTTTACTGTGGGTGTACGGGCTGTACGTGGAGGAGGAGGCAAAGGAATAATAAATAAATAAATCATTATAACGTTTATGTTTCCTGGGCGCTTCTAAACCTGTGGCTCATTCACGACAGTTGGACTCGTTCGCATTTTCAAACAGAGCTGTTGACCGGAGGAAGATCACTATCCAAGAGCTTGAATTGTGTGTTTTTAGTTGTTCTAAAGCTTCAATCACATTTTTAGAGTGATATTTGATCCCTGTGTTAGTCCTGATCCTGCAGGATAAAGCCTAGTTCCACTGTTCATACATGACCCAATACTTGGTCTTCTACTGTTTACCTGAGTTAAATGGCTCTGAACATTCAATCACTTCATCAAACCTCATAAATGCTGATGCTAAACTCTGTTTTAAAGGATTATTAAAGGGTTTTGTATTGATTTGTATTTGACTAGAGTTTTGACTTTGAGTTTTGCATTTGACTAGAATTTGCTGAAGAATCACAGATGATTATTAGTGTAACCTGGTGCTTAGGAAGGCTAATTTTCAAATTATTTATGCATAATTATTTCTTATTAGATGAACAAAATGGAGTCTATTGTGCACTTTGAATGATCACGGGATGCACATAAAACCCACTTCATGCACAGAACAGCACACACCCTGGGCTCTGTCTGTCAGAGGACATGTTGTCTTATGGAGCTGCCTCGGTGGGAGGCCCTGACTCTGTTTGAATTGTGTTTTTAGTTGCTCTAAAGCTCCAGTTACATATTTAGAGTGTCCTTTGATCCCTGTGTTAATCCTGATCCTGAATTAAACAAAGCCTAGTAAACTTACTTGCATGGCCTCAAACATGAACTGCTCTTCCACTGTTTATCTGCAGAGTCAAACTGCTCTGAAAACGTATCATTCCATCAAAGATCATTAACCTGATTTGAATGATCTTTGAAGCCATTCCATAAAATTCCCCAAAATGTAAATATTATTTTATGGCTGATGTAACGTAGGTTGGCCTTTAGCGGTAGGAGGTGGGACAGAAGACAACAGCACGGGTGTGGTCCACAATTTGTTTTTGTTTTGTGTTTTTTCATCAATTATCAAAGTGCATAGTGCAAATGGCCAACATGCCTCCCCTACACGTCCCCTGCCTTGGTCCTGTGCCAGAACCTTTTTAAAGGAGCTTGTTTCCCTGGGGATCTCTTTGAAACCTGGACACAAGGACAGAGGTGGTTAAGTTAAACATTTTTAAAACACTATTTCACTAAAAACACAACAAATTACACAACACACCAACACTTAAAAACATTCTTAAACATGCATTGCACCAATATTGCACATATCCAATTTAATTAATTAGCTGTTAACCTTGTCCTCTTTCCTTCCAGGACACGCAGCCTCATTTAAAGTGCCGCTGTGCCTCCAGATCTAAAATTGGGCAAAAGCAGACAAGTTAAATTAACATTTTAAAATCCTTTTGTACAATTGTCAAAGTGCAAATTATGTCCAAAGTTCTGTGTGCTATTAAAGTGTATGTGCAATTTAAAGTGCATATAGTGAAAGGTGCTGTTATCTTGGTAAGAAATGGGTTGTTTCTTACAGCTGAGTTTAAAAAAAAAAAAAAAACAAATTGGGGTTAAAGTGATCCCAGAGGAACGTCAACGTAACTCTACTCAGAGGTGCACACAAGGGTTAAAATCAGGTAGAGCATCGTTATGTGGTTTGTTGTAATTACAGTGTGCACATGATGATGATGGTGATCCTAAAATGCTGCTTTTCGCTGAGCTTTTTTACAAGCTAATATTACCCCGTGTCTGATCCGGCGTCACATTATCTGAGCTCTCTATCATACTTCTCGTAGTCTAGCACATTACATATAGTCTCCATTCTATTACGCTGACAGCAGAGCTCCTCTATCTAACACTCAGCTTGACACCGACACGTCCAGACAGCAGGCACATCACTCGGTGCTACTTTTACCTGTACTACACATTTTTGGATACTACATCTTGTTCTAGTTCTAGTATTTGTTCACCTTTTTGAGTTGCTGCACGCTTTGATTAAAAAGTTTACAAGGCACACTACCTACTAAAATACTATGGCTGTAGTGCTTTAGTAGGTCGTTTAGTCTAGTTTTTGGTATTTATATGTAAAAAGGCAGATTAAACTCATGATTCTATCGAAATACATTGTTTCCAAGGACTTTTTTCTGCATAACCGGTAGTTTTTGCCTGAACTCCCCCTGCAGATGTAATGTTGTGAGTGCAGTTTGGGTCAGATACAGAGAGATATGTGATGGTTTTGAGAGCATTGCCACGCCCCCTTTTTAGTCGATTAATCAGTTGACGACAGTCCTAGAAAATACTACCAAACCTACACCATTGTTCCTGTGTCTGGTTCTTTTTATTCAGGAATTTGGGGAATGTTTTGCTTTCTCAGCTGGTTGCTCAGGACACTCAATAATTTTTTTTATTTTTTTCTTTTTCTTTTTCAAGGCATACCTTGCAATACCTCAAGGCACACAAGTGTTCCCAGTGCATTGGTTGAAAATCAAGGCAGTTCTCCCCTTGGCCGTATGTTACATTTCTCTTCTCTTCTCTTCTTTTTTTCTTTTTTTTTTTTCTTCTTTTTTACTGTCAAAAGTAGATCTTTATTTCAGTTTATTTCACTGCCAAACAGTATTTTTCTCTCCGGCTGTGGAAGTAAATATTCCATTCATTTTTATCAAAAAATTTTTTAAAATTCAAATATTGTGAGTTCAAGAGCATTGCAAAGGCTAACCAGCTATGTGCTAACTAATATCCATAATGTGGTCATTTTAGGTCCAAGAAGCACATTTAAAATGCAAGATTCAGCAAAATGCTTTAATAACTTTGCTGTTTATAAAGTTTCAGAAACAGATTTTACATAAAATTATAGGTCTTGTAGTCATTAGTTACCAGAGAGATGATTAGCCCTGAGCAAGATTTCAAACTTTTAATATAATTTTTTTTTTTTTTTTTTTTTTTTTTTTTTTTCAGAAAGTCTATGGGAAAAATTGATGAGAAATTCAGTGCCTGAACCGGGGGTGGGCGGTCACTGCTGAGCTCCATAAATCAAAGACAAAATCCATGAAGTATAAAATAGATTAATTAACATAAAATAAAAAAAAATGATAAAACTATTGGGACCAATGCCAAAAAAATACTAAAATAAAGCACCAGTGGAGAAGAGGGTCCTGGGCACTGAGCTGCAGATGACCTAAGAGAAGGGGAGAAGAGCGGCAGTTAAACATTCTAGTAAAAGCAGTTTCAAAATAAAAGCACACACACATAGACATAAAAAGACTGCAAAAAGTGCTTGTGCATTTTCACCCTGTTACATAAACACAAACTTTGCTCACAACCACATCTCAAATAGAGCCGCTGGACTGGATACCTGAGCCACATCTCAGTTCTTTTTCCTCGCTTCTTTCTCCTTGATTCCTCTCCCTGATGCTCCATTTTTCAGATGTTAAAAATGTGCCATATTAAGTGCTGTCCAAAAGCTCGCAGTAGACGAGGAAAGGAAACCACGGAGGAAACATGAGTGAGGGTTCAGAAGGCAGACATCAGGTAAAACTAATCAAACTTGTTTTGTCAAAGAATGTTTGACATGGCAGTGGCATAATCCTGAGTTTTATATTTAAAAAAAAAATAAAAAAAACATGTTCTAACAAGTTTATCTGAAAGCAAAGATGATGTCCCTCAAATACGATGGAGATTTTGTTCCCATAATTGACTGGATGGTAGTTTGCTCCACTGACTCTTGACAGAAGGTGCACTGGAGAGGTCAGGTTCCTCCCTGTTCTCCTGTAACAATCACACATCAATATGAATGACCAGAGGAGAGACTAGAAGTGACCAAAGCACAAAAGACAGAAGTCTGTCATGAGTTTATGTGCAGGTCTACTACTGTCTGAGAGCCACAGTGATCTCAAATCACTGATATGGGTTTGGCTCAGTTCACTGCAATATGCCTACAGTGTACGCACTACCTAGTAAAAAAGTACATTTTGAGCCCTGTTATACCACAGATACAGTTTATCATTCATTTTTTACAAAAGTTTATTATGGGGCTGCTATGGATTTTAAATCAAAATATCAGTATCGGCAACAGCAGTAGGCCAAACAAGAATGGAAACTGTACTTACAGTCACTCAGAAATATCCTGTTGAGTGTTTAGACTCGTCCAATCAGTTTGGATGGGGGGGTTTCTTTTCACTGACATGAACGTCTTTGTAAGAGATGTAGAAAGATGGGAGTGACAAAAAAAAAAAACTGTACACAATTTATCACTAAACATGAGCAATCTGCAGATCACATTATTAATTGACAAAAACTAATGATAAAAATCTTAAACAATTTACTGTTAGAATAATTGATATATCTGTATTTTGTTTTGTTTTACACAAATAGAAAACCACCTTCCTGCAGCTTTTAGTCCTGACTAAAGACTCCATCATGGGAACGTCAGTCTGCCTCTTTTTTGCTTTTGGCTGTAAAAACAAAGTAATAATGAGCAATTAGCATATAAAGAATGCATATTCATAAAAACAAGTGAAATATTGAATTTAATTTGTGCTAATTTTTCCAGAACTAGTTAATCCTTAAAATCACTAACGTGTTTAAATTCAGACCAAGCTGCTCAGAGAAATGAATGACAGCATGCAGACCGCTACAAGAGCAACAGACGCCTCCTCCCCTCACATCCCAGCAAACCCCAATGGTCCCAGGACAGGAGCCTTCTGTCCTCAGCACACACACCAGCTTCATCAGTGCACTCGTGCAGAGGTAGAGCTATCGATAACGATATGTTTTTGTTTTTCATTTAGCAGCTTTCATTTACAATAAATGATTGGAGTAGGCAACTATTACTACTTTTATTTAAAATGGCTTTAAGTGCATTAATCTAGCTAGATAAAATGTGAGTCACCTCCGTTTTAAGCGTGCCCAGCCAGAGAGGTTAGTGACGTACCAATCTACAAAGCACAGGTTATAGAGTCTTGTCTGTTGTTAGTTATAATAATGAAGCTAGTGAGGTGGCTTTTCCATGTGGGTTTATCCAGTGCCAATAGTTAATAAAACACAGAAGGGACAGCCCTCCTCTGGTGATTGGCTAGGAACCTTAACCTGACGGCCCATTCAGCTTATTGACTGCTCAGTCAGTGTCAATCATTGATCGACAAATGACCATCCTTCCTGCACACTTTCAAGAATATACAGTTTTTATTCATCATCATATGGACTGGTTTTGGAGCTGTCATTTTGAATGCTGAATGTTTTTCTGAGACGATTATCTTTTAGATATTTTAATTCAACAATTGGTTCATAAAACTTGGACTGCTTGTAAAATCTGCAAAATGCTCTGAGTGCTCTCATGCTATGAAGTTGAAAACACCTTATGGCAAAAAAGAGGCTAAATGGTATGTAGTGTAGTACTGTGATAATGGGTAGATGGATAAATTCATTTTATCAGCAATGTACATTTAGTATGAAATTGTGTTGAACACTGGTTCTGTGATGACTAGTGTGGGGAATGATTGGTTTTAGCTCACCACTGCACAGCGCTCATGATGCACCCGGATACTCCCAGTGACCATTGTGCAGAGGTCAGGGTGTGAACTTTGTCATGGATGATCCACTCCCAGAGCTTGTCCCCCCTTTGAGGCTAAGCAAAACACACTGCTCTCTAAAATGGAGCATTTCGCATAATCACTGTTTTTGGACCAGTATACAAGTCACTTGGCTCCGGCAGTGGTGCTGCGTCACAGTGCTGGGATGGGCTTATCGCCTGGTTTTGTTGCTTTAGTCCGGGGCACTGAAACGAGTCCATCATGGGAGTATGCGCTCCATTGCCCCGGGTAAACTGGGATGGAGCTTGTAGTGGCTCAAACGAACAAAACACCGCACCGTTACACATTGAGCAGCTCAGTGCCACAGCTTGGTGGAATGCTCCGGACTCTACATGGACCGAGCCGGACGTCTTGGACCACGCAGAGTCTGGAGCACTCCACCGACAACCAGTGTCCAGCTATGGTTGAATGTGTGCGTGGGTGCAACAAGCTCCATCCTCTTTAAACCCCGGGCATCTCAGTGCGCCCTGACCAAACCAAGAGGACGAGGAGGCTCAGGCTCGGCCTCGCTCGGTTTGCACGAGCTGAGTGACTCATATAGTGGTGCACAATGGGAGAGCAAAATGGGGCGCGGGTCATACACGAAGTTCACACGGAGCTCAGCATCTGTCCTGCTCAGAGCCGGCTTTTAAATCCATGTTTTTTAAGTGGAAATCAAATATTTTCTTTTTTTTTGGTCATTATTTTTAAATTGAAATTCAATTGAACGAATGACATGCTTTTTGTGTAAGTTATATTTCATAAAGTGTTTATCCTCCAATTGTAAGTAAGGCATGTTATTTTATTTTTTATTACAGTAGCAAGGTAGCATGTTTATTTTTGTTTTGATGTGCTTTATTCTCATTATTTATTCTAACTATAAACTATAATTTGGATATATACTGATATGACTTAACCTTTGCATGCATTTACCCATCAGGATATGCAGAGGCGCATGTCACCAAAGGAAATCTATCTCAAAGTCCATCAGAAGTGGCTCTATCTTTGAGAATTCCTATGTTAATCTCCAAACTTGGATGTATTTTATTTACAGATACTTAAAGGTCAAAACACAAGCCACCGAGTCTAAATTTTTAACTGGGGATATCTATTTGTTATGCTTTCTTATTTGTTTTGAGTTGCTTTATTTGGTGATCATTTAGATATCATTGAATATCATACTGGTGTGGGAAATATGTTTTAAATGGTCAACTTGAAATGCTTATGCACAAGATTAGCAAAGCATTTCCAGTATAACTTGTCAATACAAACTTGCAGATCTTCCCTGTTTGTCTCATAAAATCGATCAACATTGGATTTCACAATGAAGGACAGACAAAAAATGTCTTATTCATCTTTCCCAGTCATTTGTATCAGTACATTTTGATGAAGAATTCATTCATAAATAGTGACAGTAGGAGACAGTGTTTTGCCACATTTGTCCATGTTCTCCTCATTGTTGTCATTGACATTTTTTTGTGCTACTGTAACTGTTTTCACTGAGGGATTTGTCTCACAGTTCTTGAGTGCTTTTAATTTGAGACATAGATGAGCTACTCATTATGCAAGTTGAAAATGTCTTTATATGGTATGTTTTGAAATGTTTTCCATCAAATACAAATGTTGATATTTATGTCTATGTATTTGATCAACAGTTAAATGCTTTACAAGAGTTAAAATACAAATGACTGGTAGAAATATTCCATAAAATGTAATTGTTAATATATCATAGTTTTGTATGACTATCTATCCAAATATGAACTAACACGCATGTGACAATACATGAAGTGTATGAAGAAGAGACCACTTTAGAACAAGGACCATATATTTTAATTTGTGCCAAACTTGTCATTTATTTGAATGGGGAACATAACTTAATTCGTGGCTAGTTGGACTTTGTTAACACCTACTAGAGTGTCATCTCTTTCTTTTGCGCTAATAAGTAAAAAGTACATTTCTTATGTGAATAGTCCTTAAAAACACCTTTATTACCAAAAACTTATTAGAATCATAATAATAATTATAAAACCTGATGACCTAATATCATACTAATAAGCAATAACAAGTACTTTATAATAGGAAAGTATAAATGTCTAATAGCAGCTTAAGCACAATAAGACATTAATAAGGGTTGAAGAAATACTAATTAAAGATCAATTGCAACTATGCTAATTAGCAGGTAGTTAGATGTTAAGTGTACCTTAAAATAAAGTGTTACAGTTTTTGTTTTTTTTTTTCCTTTTTGTGCAATTGCAATAATAGCAAGACTTTCAAATCCACTTTTGATTTACAGGCACTTTGCACAGTCTATGTGCAAAGTGCCACTGTTAAAAAGCATAAATGATTTTTATTTTTAGTCCAATGATTTGAGGATAATATTAGAGCACGATAATCATTTGCAGCAGGGAACGCATTCTACTATACAAATCAACTTGCCTTGCGTTGTCTTCTGCGGGGCTCTGCAAATGGCATAAAAAAAAAAAAAAAAGAAGATATCTTGTGGCCATGAGATAATATCTTGAGGGTTGAGATATTATCATCAGGGAATGAGATAATTAACAGGAGCGAACGAGATAATTATCTTGTGGGAATGAGATAATTATATTATTATGTTTCAATATTTTAGCGTTCTCTCCTGGGCCCTATTTGAACAAGCCTACGTCAGATCCATGAATATGCCAAAACATACTTATGACAATCATCATCATCAGATTATAATGGTTATGCCAAAAGATAATTATATTATTATGTTTCAATATTTTAGCGTTCTCTCCTGGGCCCTATTTGAACAAGCCTACGTCACCCATGCTCCCACGCGACAATTATCCATGAATATGCCAAAACATGATACAAAACAACTTCACAAACCTGAGTTTCATCAGTGAGATGCACATTGACTGTGTTATGATAGCGCTCTGAAGGGGGAGTGACTTAGAGCGGGGAGCAAAGAGAGGGGAGGCTCAGAGCGTCAAAAATAGAAGTGAAAAAACATGTTAATACATTGTTTTTGGCAAATATAGCTTTTTGAAAACAATAAAAGGTAACATGGTGATCTAAATACCCCGTTTAAATAATAGAGAAGCAGTGAATCCACCTTAAAAGGAGCAGTATGTAACTTTTTGGAGGTGGAACGTCAAGCCATGGAAGTAGATAGATAGTTAAAGCCATACATCAGAACATTGTCGATGGAGGTAGACATGTTTTATGCTATATTTGGATTATAGCCAAAGGAACATTTCTATGGAAACAAGCAGGAAGAGGCTGATTAAGAGTTTGAGGAGATGTAAGCCTGTGTACAATGAGGACGCATTTTTTTTTTTTTTTTATTATTAGTCTGCATCCAGTTATTAAGCCTTTTATGCTCCAATAATCTGGAAGTGTCAGTATGTTAATTATACATGGTGATGAGTGATGAGCTCCTCTAGAGACCAGATTGGAGTGTGCAATTAAGATTATTATTCCTCACTTAAATTAATACATGATTTAAGTGAGGAATAACTAAAATGAACTAGTTTTTCAGTTTTTAAGACCGTAAAAGTCAGGTAAAGCACTTTTAAAGGACAAGCCAAAACTTCACCCTATGCCCAGCCTCCTCCCCCTGTCCTCCTCTCACTGCTGTTGTATGTATGCAGACAGAAGCGCTGGACTCCTGCTGCCCGCCTGGCCTTTGGCGTTGTTTGATTTGCACTCTGAACTGACTTTTCCTAAAGGTCGGCCAGTTGATCAGAGTTTTTTGAACTTCTCTCCTGTCCGTTCCTCTCAGTATCATGGCTATACGCACCACAGCAGTCTAAGAGGTTCACAGCTTTGGATATTTACTGTGAAGCTAAAAAAAAAAAGGACAGGTTTAAGCAGAGGCTAGTGCAATATTTAAGTTTGCTGATGGAGGGCCCACAACTGCTTATCCCAGTGGAGATGATGTGATATTAAAGGAACTACAGCCTGCTCATAGTGTTTTAAAAAAAAGAAATCACAACTGAACCGGGTTGCCAGTGCCTAAACCTGCACTAGTACTGATCAGAGATTGGCTGCAGGTGCTGGGGTTTAGATAGTGAGGATTCAGATCTAAGGCTGTGTTCCAATTCGACAGCTGCACACTTTGAAGTACTGTTTGAAGTACCTGGATGACAAAGGGTACTCCTTCGTGTAGCCTCGGTCAGTCGCAAAAGGCGTGCCGAAATGGGACGGGCCTATGCCAAGGAGCGAACTTCAACCTCTGTCTGTACGCTTACGTTACGTCACCTCGCAACTTTGATGGCTGCTGACTAATGAGCTATACGGCTCTTGGCACATGACCCAAAGGTGAAAAATGGACACTGAAATAATTCGATTTTTATTTTTAATTCTTTATTATTTCATAGAAGAAGAGTCAAGGTGTCGCTGTCGCAGCCGTTTATTTCTGTTTAGATTGAATATCAGGCAAATATAACATTCGAGGTGATTGACATGCACCTTGTTTCTCTCATAGAAGAAGTCTAACGTGGTGCATGATGGGATATTGCAGTGCGTGAAGTCTACCCAGATGTACACCTCATTCACGGCCGATCTCCATGGAAACGCAGGTCACATTTTCGGCCGCATTTGTCAGGTGCATCAAATGGGACAGGCCTTGTCGCGCCGGAAGTTATGTAAGTGCCCTTCAATGCACCCGACGAAGTGTGCACTTGTCAAATTGGGACGCGGCCATAGTAGTGATGTGATGTGTTTGAATGAGTCGACTCTTTCGGATAGTTCCTTAACGTGAACGGTTGGATCCAGATCTAATTTTTAAAGAGCCGAATCATTTTCTTCCAATTTGTAAACATTTTGTCATTGATTGATGCTGAAACAACACAAGAATCAGCACAGAAGCAGAGCAGGCAACACAAGTGAAAGATTTGTGTAGAAAAAAACTGATTTGGCGTCATAATAACAGTTACTTTTAAAAGTATTCTCTTACACTCTTACAAACTCTTTAAACCTTGGTAATTTCTCTCTGTGAGTTTGTTGTTAAAATGAGTTCTTACATTGGCCTCGGTCATATAAATAAATAGTAAAAGAGCCAGTCTTCTGAACAACTCTTTGAAATGAACAGATCCAAAAGATTCAAATCCCATAAAAGAGCTGAAAGTCCCATCACTACATCATAGAGGACTTTTTGGTTTGAACCAACTCGATTTCAGCACACTAATGTGACGCTCATTCTGCTTTCTGATTGGATAATCGTCTTGAGAACCGAAACACCAAATTATAGCATAAATACATGGAACACCATGTCCGGTGTTTTTGTAACAAACAACAAATCTTTGTATCTGGGGACACAGTTTCAAGTTTATGAAATTTAAAATCATAATCTTACATACTGTTCCCTTTAAACTTATTTTGCATTTAATTACAGATGTTTTAATCGTTCAGAATTACCTAAAAGTATGTCCCGACTGACAGTATAATTTTACATCATGCATAGAATTAAGCATTAAGTTAATTACTGCCAAAATTTGAACAACAGGGAGCTGTAATTACCATGACATTTTTATCTTTTGAGAAAATCAGTGATACCATAATAGACCTGCTTTTTATCCCCAACTCAACTCTTTCCCTTACCATAAAAGTCTCTGCAGCTCCAAGCTCCAATCGCTTCTGTTTTCTTTTCCTATTCAAGCGCACATAGCTAAATCCAGACCGTCCAATGTTTTAATAAGAAATTCCATGGGGATCCTATACTCATGGCAACAAGACAGAAAAAAACGACTCCCCTTTAGAATATTCCACCATCCCACACAACCATATTTTGGAGAAAACTGCTACTACTATAAATACCTTCAACTGAAAAATAATGCGTTACTGGTTGGGTTTGCGTAGCTCTCTATGGCACAAATGAAGTATGCCCAACCGTTAGCATGGATCCATTATGATACCATTGGGAGAGCAGCGTGCTTCGGGTTAGGGAAAGGTAGACTCAGCAGTAGTCCCCACAGAGACATCGAAGCGGCGCTATTGTGGTTGTTGTGTCTAAAACCAGAAATGGTGCTTTACGATGGTCTTCCCTCCAGGCAGGCACTGGGGAGAGTAAAAACAGAGAGCAGAGCATTTTTCAGGACTTATCAGAATAAGAAGCACTTTTATGTATTCTTATATTCTTATTTAGACTTAAAAAAAACAAAAAACAAAAAAAACAAAAAATGCATAATTGACTTTTTCGAGCTTTAAACCATGTTATATTGTTGTCCCCTCGTCACAAACACGCCTGGATTGTATTTTATTTCATTCACGCTTGTTTCAAATTTGTCTTCTCTTAGCTCTAAAATGTGTTTTATAAGCTCATAAATCATCACCGAACTCATTCTGCTGTCAAATTGTGTTCACGGTGAATGCATGGCTCCATTAGCATAGCATTCATAGGGGATAACAACTTCATTTACTTGTTCACTGTTCATTCTCATTGCTGACAGCAGAGGGAGCTCCAACGCCTCATTGGAAATGGAGGTAAAGTTTTTATTCACCTCTGTAAGTATATTTTCCAAATGTAGACATTATTTTAAGTTGGAAATGTGAAATTCCTGACTGGAAAAAGGTGGCTTGCCCTCTTCAGGTGGGGAGACTCTGCCTCAGGTGGAGCAGTTCAAGTATCTCAGGGTCTTGTTCACGAGTGAGGGAAGAATGGAGAGATTGACCGTTGGATCAGTTCAGCATGTTCAGTGAGGCGGTCGCTGTATTGGTCCGTTGTGGTAAAGAAGGAGCTGAGTCAAAAGGCAAAGCTCTCGATTTACCGGTCAATCTACGTTCCTACCCTCACCTATGGTCAGGAGCTCTGGGTAATGACCGAAAGGACAAGATCGCAGATACAAGCGGTCAAAATGGGCTTCCTCCATGGCTGGGCGCTCCCTTAGAGACAGGGTGAGGAGCTCAGTCACACAGGAGGAGCTCGGAGTACAGCCGCTACTCCTCCACGTCGAGAGGAGCCAGCTGAAGTGGCTCGGGCATCTGTTTAAGATGCCTCCTGGACGTCTCCCAGGGGAGATGTTCCAGGCATGTCCCACCGGGAGAAGGCCCCAGGAAAGACCCAGGACACGCTGGAGGGACTATGTCTGAGAGTCCCTGCTCAGACTGCTGCCCCTGTGACCCGGCCCTGAATAAGCGGAAGAAAATGGACAGATAAAAAATGTGAAACACTTAAACATGCTAAAGGTCACCTTGGATAAGAGGGAATCAAAGCCATAAGAATGCATAATGTTGGTATTTAATGGGCTTTGGTTGGCTGGTTTTTGTACAAATATCTGGTCAGGGTACACATGACATTCGAAATCTTGACTTAGACCTATGGGACAATGTCTTCTCTCGCAGAGTTCAGATGGAAATGATTGACAGGCAGATAATCATAGAAATGCATGATCAGTTTGAGTCACAACAAACATGACAGCTTACAAGGAAAATTGGAAAGGAGACTGCTGAGAATTCCAGGTGCTACAGTGGGGCGAAAAAAAAACCCAAAAACTGTTGTGTCCTTAGGCAAGATACATCACCCACATTGTCTAGTATGAATGTGTGTGTGTGTGTGTGTGGTGGTGGTTGGAGGGGTTAATGGTGCAAATTGGCAGCCTCGCTTCCATCAGTCAACCCCAGGACAGCTGTGGCTACAATAGCAGCTTACCATCACCGAGTATGGAGTGAATGAATAGTGCAAGAAATTTAGCCTCTGGAAATGTGCTATATAAGACTAATACACTATTTTATCACAAAAATCAATGAAAAAAAAAAAAAAAAACAGACTTCAACAAGGGAAGTAAATACAGTTTATCTGAGGTAAAAGAGGTTATTAAGGTCTGAATGATATTTGAATGGAGGTGTCTTCCACATTTGAGAGATGTGCATTAGAGAATAAATGGTTGTGATTAGTTAATAAAAAGCTTAACACAGATATGATTTATCCTGCACCTGGTCCCAGACCCTCCTGCATTCAACAGGAAGGAAATGATTACAGTGTGAAGGTGGTATATGCAGATAGGGCTTCATAAGCTTGAACTGTCGGGCATGGGTCTTTTATATTATTTTGCTCGATACATATACTTGAACGCGTTGTGTTCTGCTGACTCTCGCAATGCATCTAGGGTCTAGCCGCCCTTTAGGAACAGACAGGAGGGGCAAGTAACTACTGATGGGAGCAGATACATATTATATTATTTGTTTTGTCCAATTATTGTTTGGTTTTCAGTTTGGTTTTGCTCAAACTTGCACTGAAAGAGGTGGTATAGCGACTCCCCCTTTCGCTTTCTTCTCCTGGCAGAAGATCTGGGCCCTGCAGTGGCGGCGGCGGAGGCGTTGGGCCCTGCAGCCACAGTTAGAGTTGCATGAGGCAGTGAGGAGCGGAGGTTGAATAGACGGCCGCTCCCCAAGTGCCTCATGCATGGCATCAAACCAGGGGCATGTTGCTGCAGTCCCTGTCACAGTCGGTGGGTTTAGCAACTCCTTCAAAACAGAAATTTGTTAGCACTCCCATTTTCAAAAGCTGCATGTTTAATGATTTTAATGTGTTGTTGTAATGATCAATTCTATTTACCGTATTGTGATAGCTTGGTAGTAGCTGTAATGATCACCACTGTGCAACCCACGTTCCATCATATACTTTGTGCTCGGTTTTCAAGTTGTCCCACTTTTTGTTGGTCTGAGCGACAGAGACCCTCCCCTCCAGGCCCATTTCCCAGACAACCTGCCTTTGAGCATAAACCCACATGATTATACACTTGGTAGCTAATTGTGACTTTGCTTATTTTTCCCAATGAAGTCCATGTACAAAGCAGATGGATGTAATAAGTATGCATTGTACTTACTCTCAAGCAGCCTTCACCTTGCCACAAAGCAAGTGGTCCAGCCGGACATTAGTGGCAATTAGTCTTTTAGTGTCTTCATCAGTGACTGGAATGACAAGTACATTATAATTAATTGAACTTTGCATGTACAAAACAATTGCTGCTACTAGTACTTACAGATGTATGTACACACGCACTTTGACTTTGGACATTTTTGGAAAACTTTGGAAATGTTGCATGGATGTTTTTTTATGCTCTAGTTGGCCTGATGTGTTGTAGGATGTCTCATAGCTCCTTACTGCTGCTTTGGGGGCAAGGAGCCTCAGGAACGCTATGAAAGGAAACGTGGAGGTTCCTTTTCCCAACTCCTTCCTAACTATTCGATCAGTCCTTGGCTCGTTCCGAATTCGTCCAATTGGTCACAAAGCTCCTAGCTCCTTCTACCAAAACCAGACCACCGTTCATAGCTCCTTCAGCACAGAACCCAGAGACTGTATATATAAATGGCAGCTAGCACATTCCAAATAGCAAGTGAGCTTGGGTGCTCCTCTAGCTCCATTGGCTCCATTCATTTACACTGAAAAATTGTCGCCCCTCTCGGTGTCTGTAAATCAAGATATGAACATTTATAACAGACAAATCAAATGCCTTCTTTCCTCGAGGTCGATCCTGTTAGCAACAGGTTTGACTGACAGCATTGCTAAGCGCCCTGCTAAATCAGCTGTGCAGGCGGGAAGGGGGGTTACCTTCAACAGCCTCTCTACAGATTGGCTCTTTGATTGCTGTGATACTTGCAGTTGGAACTCAGCTACAAATTAGCCTCTATAACCGCTAGCCTCGATGACCTTCATTTAATTGGAGCCGAAAGCTATGGGTGACGATACACTCACTTAGTCCACGTCTTACACAGTACAGTATAGAGTCTATGGTAGGAACCTCAGTAGCTCCCTAACCAGCAGTAAGGAGCTAGGAGACAATACACTGCACAGTTTCCCAGCTGATCTCTGCACGGAGAATTTGTAATGTATCAACAGTTTCATTGTGTTAGACATTATACAAAATGACTATCTGGATAAACCAAACTTTATATGAAAATGAAAATAAAAGGGTCATCCCAGCTTCACAAGCCTTATCCATAGGCTACAGAATGACATAAGAGAAGATCTGAGCACACTGTTTATATTTTATAGAAATGAAACTTAAAGGCACATGGCTGAAACTTTAAGCCACATGGCTAACTTGGGCAGATGGAGCCTGTGCACCTGCTTTATGCTCCACAGCAGACGGACAAAAGGACAGGATTTGATGGAATATTTGTTAGGACAGAGGACAGAGCAGAGGCTGCGCAGCTGATGGTGGGTCTGGAGAATATATTTATTCTCTTCTGGGCACGGGCTTATTATACTGGGATGTTGGTTGTGGTTCATGTTTAAACTTTTCAGAGTCACAGATCGTACAGTCTGTGGTTTATTGGAGAGTGTTTTTATTCAACAGCAGCATCTCTCATGTGCAAACACTCGGGTTATTTAAGCACACTGCCATGTTCTAATAAATTCTCATATAAATCAGCACAGTATTAGAGACTGAGGAGCTCTTATTGTAGCCCGTTTTGTGGCTGTTGGTTTTTATTAAACAGCTGTAGGGTCACGTGACTTCTGTTTCCGCCGCTAGGAAAGGACTATTGGATTTTCTAAATGAAGCTGAAGCTCCTTCTCCTATCTGCCTAGGACTCTTAGGTTGATCCCGTGATGGGGCTAGGACCTAGGACTTAGGAGCTATGACCTGAACAATTCAGAATAAGCCCTTATTGTGGCAGGCGGGATGTATAGTATATCCGGTGCTAGAAGTTTCGCCTCCAATTCGGGCGAATCAGAACGAGCCATGCCATCCACAAAACCCCAACTACCAAATAGCACAGCATTTCAAATTCTCTGGATGGACCATCAACTTTCTTTCAGTTATGGTCTTGGATGTCATCCACAAAACTATGGATAGAATCTTGCATGCAGCAATGATGACATTGACTTCATTTATCGTCCTCTAAATATACCTCCTCATACTGAGTCCTGTTGTGCTGTTTATGTACTGAAATTAATTTGATAAGCTGCCCTGTGCCTGTGCTGTGTATTTACACAGATCTTGACAGTTTTTAGTAATATAGCTGTTAGTACTATGCCTAATTCTATTAGATCACATTGATGTTGATGTTGTTCATAGTAGACAGAACTATGAATAACCAACGAGTGTTATTTCTCTGTAGGTCCTCTCTTCTATGTCTCCTCTGCATGGTCATCATTTTATTGTACTGATTGTATTGATGTGTGTGTTTTTTGTGATGGGGTGGTCATTTAGCCTCACATGAGCACCTCACGTGACAGTGTTCTGCTATTTAAGGTTGCCTTAAGGGTTGAAAAAAGTTTGCTGACAGATTTCCACCTTTGATTTAAGTATCAGTCACCCTTAAATTTATTAAACTGTTATGTTTTATAACTATCATAAATAATCATCATACTTATCACAATTAATCATAAATGAATTATGAATTATATTAATTAATAGTGTAAGGTATTTTCTAGCAGCACTACACTGAACTGGTATCTTGATTTAATAATGCTAAGGTAAATAACACGTGCCCACCAGTGGCATATGGATTGCGTGGGGGATCATGAGGACTCTATGGAGACCAGTGTGGCAGATCACAAGGACTGTGGACAATGTACAAAGGCCACATCTTCTTATCTCCCTCTCACGGGAAGGAATGTGTGACCCCCACTCTGACGGGGTTGTAAACATCACTTGTTCAACAAGTTTCTTAATGTGTAATACCATGCTGACCAGAAGAGGACCCGCCTCACACACACACACACACACGCACACACACACACACATACACACACACACACACACACACTGGGAGATCCTATAAAAGCTGTCAACATGCACAGCTTTTATAGGATCTCCGTTGCTTCATTCTTCACTGTACCTGTGTGGAACTAATTAAAACCCTTCTGACTTTATGTTTCAGTCTCTTTGTCCTCTTTGACAAACCAAAAACGAACATTCTTACAATAGTTTACAATAGTTAAGGGGTATGGAAAAATCAACTGTTTCAATCTCTTATCTTTAGCTATGGTTGTTCTGCTGTAGGACTTAAGCCTTAAAAGACAGTAGATTTTAGGCTTACGTGTTATTTTAGGTAAGTTATTAGATCAGGCCGCGTCTGTCCCACTACATCCCATGACCTGTCCCACTTTTATGACTTTTTGAGGCGGTCACCCTATACTGACCTGACCAGTGAACATCGCAGTGCACTACTTTTCAAGGTGTATCATGGGAACTGGAAAACCTTGAGTGTAGCTATTACTTTTTTGTACTTAGTGGACTTCTCTACAGTGGTGTGCCCACTCTGTAGAGAAGGTAGAGATTCAGCTTGAGTGTCTGTCAAGGAATGCTGAGGTGGACAAAATGCGCAGTAGTAGTAGTAGTAGAAGCAGTAGTTGTAGTAGTAGTAGTGATTGTTGTTGTTCTAGTTGCAGGAGGAGTCCACTGGCTCCTCCCGTTTCTTGGCAGTGAAAAATGTGTGTTTCAGTCATGCTATTTCCAGACTACGTGTTCATATTTTCTGCCACGTTGGTAATAAATCACAGGGTCATCATGGTACAGCTCTGCAGCCACACTGCAGCAGGCGGCCCCCGGCTGGACACCGCGCACTTTTAATAAGGCCAAGCGTGGAGCTTACAAATTCATGTTCCTCTAGGCTGTTATGATATTGGCCCGTAAAAAAGTGAGATATGGAAAAGCATTATTTTCAGTGCTGACTAGGACACCTGGAATGACTTTCTTTAGCTGTGGATTATGATTTTAATGTGCCGCAATATACACTGAACCTATATTGTCAAACATAGAAATAAATAGGGCTGTGGTCCTTTAGTTGTTTGATTCGATTAATTGGTTAATGGTGTCTTAGTCTAATTACTTTATTTAGAGTATAAGAATGTATATGGGTCAACAGCATAGGGAAATGTATGATGTGAGTTAGCTGAAGATTTGGGCAATAATTGTGAGTTTAATCTTCTGTTTTTACATATAAATACACTGTTTTGTCAACTGTTTAAATAGTTGATTTGCATGAACTCTAGTGGAGTTATAGTCTTGTGAGTGCAGTTCGGGTCAGATATATGGATGAACTGCAGCTGTCTTAATGCTTGTTTGGAGAGGCCAGTGAGCAGGCCGTTAGTCTACTGAAGACAAATGCAAGATTAAGTCTCTACAAGTACCACTAGTCTAACCAGTAGGTTAGTCTATGGCCTGCTCACTGGCCTCTCCACACGAGCTGCAGTACATCCAGAACGCTGCTGCTCGGGTCCTGACTAGAACCAGGAAGTACGAGCACATAAGTCCTGTGCTCAGGCTCTGCACTGGCTTCATGTGGCTCAGAGAATAGACTTTAAAGCAGCTCTACTTGTGAACAAGTCTCCATATCTTAGCACCAAAGTACATCTCCCACATGTTGCCATATGAACCATCTCACACTCTGAGGACTTCAGGGACCGGCCTCCTGCTGGTGCCCAGAGTCAGGACTAAACATGAGGAATCAGTATTTCAGTTTTATGCAGTTAAAACCTGGAACAGTCTTCCTGTTGATGTGAGACAGGCCTCTACTGTGACAATGTTTAAATCCAGGCTCAAAACAGTTCTGTTTAGATGTGCGTATGACTGAAAGGTTTTTATTCTGCATTCTTCTCTTTTAATATTAATTTTGATGACAATTATTTGTGATCATTTATGTTTTGATTTCTTGTGTTGTGATTTTAATGTTTAACTTATTCTGCAAAAAACACTTTGAATTACTTTGTATAAGAATCGTGCTATACAAATAAACTTGTCTTGCCTTTCCACTATTCAAACCCTCCTTACAGTTAGCAATAAAATTCTCCAATGCTCAGTCCGCAAACCAATGTCACCCACGCTCACAAACGGCAATTTTACATAAATATACAAATGCATGATACAAAACAATACACTACAACTTCACAAACCTGATGCGATGTGCAGTAGTTTCATTAACAAAATTCATGCTTGTGACAGCTCTCTGAAGGGGGGACTCAAAGCGTAAAAAACTAAACTAAAACTTGCTTTGTTTTTGGTGAATATAGCATTTTCAAAACAATAAAAGGTAACATGGCGATTTAAATATGTCATGTGTTAGCAGCTAATACCACGCAGAAGTCTAATATCCCCCTTTTACCATATTCCACAGTTTTTTTATGTTAATATTTTTGAATAAAAGTATAATTGTAGACATTCCTATACCACTCAGCTTGTAGTTTATATATTTAGCGCTCCACACTTCAGAGTGAAATTTGAGAGTGACAGACTCCTAATCGAGTATTCAACACGAAGTCATGTTTATCTTGTTTTCTGTATGCCGTATTCAGACTAACAAATAAATACTACAACATTGCAGACTGGTAATTAAGGCATACTTTTTATCTGTACAGCGGAAGCAGATGGAGTATGACTTGCTGGTACATCTGGAGCAGTTTAAATGAGGCTAAAAATAGTAGCTGTAGGGCTTCAGACTTATAGTGACGTCAAAAATGCAGCTTTCAAAAGATCTGAATGAGTCTTTTGGAGTTAAAAACAGAGGGGGATCACATATGCCTCCTTTAAAGGCCCTGTACCTGATGTTTACGGTTTTAAAACTGAACAAATTAATTTTACTCTTCACTTAGTCTATCTCAAGCGTTCCGATGATCCTTATTATTTCTTTTCACGACTCTCAGACCAAAGCTAACAACAGCTAGCATGCTAACGCACACTTCCTGATTAGCTGACAGTAAAACGCTTTATAATTAGATGCAGACAGCGTGCAGCAGACATATTCTGACCTCAATAACTCCTTATATAATATATCTGTACTGGGGCTAGAAGACAAAAAAAGCCCTAATACATGGGGGAAAAAATCAGGTACGGGGTAAGTGATTTTTCTTTCTCTGATAAAAAATATACCCAACGCTTCTGTGAGAATTACAAAACACACAGGTTAGCATTAGCATTCATTTTGTTTGTATCCCCAGGCCTGGCTTTGTTCTCTCAGACTTGATAAAAAACTCTCTCTAATTTCCTTCTCTGTTCTAAAGCTAGTCGCTAACCACGTAGCTACGGGCTATGTTCACAACCAGCGCGATCATTGCTAGCAGACTGAATCCAACTGCATGTGAGCGCTTAAATCTTTCATTCCATGCACGTCACATCGGAGCTAGCGTTTGATGTTGATTTTCTTCCGCCCAAAATGTCATCTGTCAATAACAACAGTGCTTTAGGCCTGTATTTCTGATGAGCAGTCAGCGCCGGCGGCTAACCCAACATACATTACCTGCTGCTTCAAGTAGAATGCGTAAATCCTGGGCAGCGTTTTCAGTTAGGCTTCTCTCTCCGTGCTCTCAATGCTGTACGAAGCTGAATGATTCACCGAAAAGGAAAAATAAGTCAAACATGTTCAAAAATACATGGGATTCTCGGTATGGGGTTAAGCGTGACGTCATCACAGTTAGCCTGGGTTGAAATAAGTTATACAGCTATACAAAAAATATGGGAGATGGGAGGTGTTCCGGGTATGTCCCACTGGGAGGAGGCCCCAATCAACGTGCATCCCACTAAAGAAACAGCTGCACATCATATCAGGTTTGTGAAGTTATAGTGTATTGTTTAGTACCAGAAAAGTCACTTAGCGCACCTAAAATTAAAGGCGATGAATCTTAAAAATGTAAATGTTAGTTTCTTTACATTGTCAGCAAACAAAAGACCACCGAAACTCACGAAGATGAGTTTATAAGTGCTTTTCACAACATTCAGAGGCCAGAGTGGAGTTTGCGCCTTCTCGGTGATACTAACATCAACTAGCGTGCTAACAGTGCACTTCCTGAGTCTTGCACAAGAAAACGCTTCATAATTAGATGCAGACAATACATAGGTGACTTATTTTGACCTCAAGAGCTGCTTGAGGCTCAAATACATGGGAAAAAAATGGCTACAGGCCCGTTAAGGAGCTACAGGCACTTACTGACCCAAAGTTTGGTGGTTTTATCCCAGCTCCCCTCAGGCAAGACACTTAACCTGCCTTGTGTACCCAAGTGTATCCATGCGTTTGAGAATGGGGAGTATGATGTTATTTTTAATGCCCAATGGAGGAAGAAAATAAGAAACTGTATGTGTATGTGACTACTGCAGTGAATTCCACCCTGTTATACCACAACTCAATATGTCTACTTTTCAACCCCGCAATGAACTTTGGGTTTTTGACGTGTCTGCAAAAATACTAATTGTGTGGTTAAGATGTTGAAGCTAGAGGGGATTTAATTCTTTGTTTTCATAAATAATTAGCCCGCCTCCATCAACTGCTTTGTTTACAATAATTACAGCATTATCAAAAATTCAACAATATCAACTGGATGTGAAGGTCCAATGTTTAATGGGATTTTATATTTGGTGGAGAAATTTGTCAAAATAAAAACATATTTAGATCACTGTATTACCTTTTCTCTGTTTGAAAATGCTGAAAACAACGTGCTAACATGTTAATAAGTTTCTCTTCAGTTTTTCACACTCTGAGTCCCCCCCTTCCCTTTACTCCCTGCGCTAAGTCACGCCCCCTTCAGAGCGCTATCACAACACAGTCAGCATGCATCCCGCGAATGAAACTGCTGAACATTGCATCATGTTTGTCAAGTTGCATTATATCGTTTTGAATTAATCTTTTTTTAATGTAAAATTGTCACGTGAGAGCCTGGCTTGTGGGCTGAGCTTTGTTAATTAACCTGAATTGTTAATTAACCTGAATATGTTTGTTTAAGCTGTGTATTTAATTTAATGTCTATGATGGATGAAATTTAGTCATCATTATTTTCACACACAGTAGGTTGTGCTTTTTGCAACTAAGTGGATTACATTGCCAGACTTTAAAAGGGGCAAAGTTTGGAAAATCGACTATTAACCATGTCATAACCCATGTCATGCGTTTACTCATAGATGTAATCTGTTTCATTCCTGCATGTGTGTAATCCTGTATTGTCCTGCATTTGAGGCACCCCTGTCCCCTCACACTGCTCTGTACTCACTTATTATTAAAAAAAAAATCAGTTCAGAATGACCTTTATGGTTATAAAATGTCACGTAACCAAAATTAAAATCTGTTGCTTGCTACTGTGAAATGCTGCTATGAAGGCAAGGTTTTGGAGTTTTGAACAGGAAATCAATAGACTTGTTTCTGTAATTGACTGATTGGTTTGTTTTGGTCACAGTCACTTTTTACATCCGTATATTCATTTAAGTCTGAAAAACATGGCATGTTACGTGCAGGCCGCAAATTAGTTGTACAGTGATCCCTCGTTTATCGCAGGGTTTACGTTCTAAAAATAACTCGCAATAGGCAAAATCCGTGCAGTAGTCAGCTTTATTTTTTACAATTATTATATATGTTTTAAGGCTGTAAAACCCCTCACCACACACTTTATACACTTTTCTCAGACAGGCATTAACATTTTCTCATTTTTCTCTCTTGTTTAAACACTCTCAAAGTTCAAACCTTCGTAAATCTCCCTCTTCCTCGATGATGCTTTAAATCTGTTGTTCACGTGTCTCTGCTCCAGCGGTATCCACAGAGAAACACTTAAGTCCAAAGTGTCTCTGAAATTTGTCGGTGCAGAACGTTTCATCCACATTGTGGGTTTTGTCGGGGAGAAAACTCGCAAACATACAGCACTTCAGAGTCACACTGCGATCGAACATTTATGTAAATTTGACTGAACACATTCTGTACTGTACAGGAGACACGGCACAGAGGAGACTGATGGACAATGGTCTACAGTCCCTCAGCCAATCAGGACGCAGAACACAACGCACGTTCATATGCTGTAAAAAAAAACAAAAAAAACAAAAAAAAAACATACAAAATGAGAGACCACTGTATGTTGTATTTGATTGCAGAAATTTTTACAAACTTTAACTCTGATTTTCTACGTCAATATTGGTCCTACAACTACTACTTTTTTTTTTTTTTTTTTTTGTAACTACGGCAATGTTGTAAGTGTTCTCTGTCAAAATGATAAAATTTCTATGTGGAGGAGTCTTTTAACTACAGCTCTTCAAATATACACAGCTTCAGCCCTGAGCCCTTTCACCTCTGTGCCACGTCTAAAGATGAGGAAAGAATCTTGTGAGATCCTCTCGTCTCATCCCTCGTTGGTAGTAATGAGTTACAATTCTTAAAGGTGCTGTACTTGATTTTACTTAAAAACATGAGAAACGAGTTAATTTTAAGCGGTTTGAAGTAGTCCTAAGTTTTTCCTCAAAAATGTTATGCATTTCGAGCATCCTAATTATTAACCGCAACTACGCACTTCTCTTTGGCTCTTTATACTGCATTGTATTGATTGAGTTTTTCGGTAATTTTTGGTAATTTGTCTTTTGTGTACTGTATCTGTCGACTGTCTGTTTATGCACCTTTGCACTTCGTGACCAAGATAAGTTTCCCTTTGTGGGACAATGAAGTTTACTCAGAGCCAGATCTTCCTCTACACAGACTATGCAAGTTGTTAGGGTCCTGCAGCTGCGAAGCCCCCACCTCCCGAGTCCCGATAGTCATCATTCATGTCTGTCTGTCAGTCTGCATGGTAAAAAAATCACTTTCCGATTGGTTAAATATGTTGTACAATACAGCACACTGCCCCTGGACTCCTTCCTCCTCCCTCGCTCATAAACACGTAAACACGACAGTACGAAGACAGGCAAAAGACGAAGTTTAAACTGTCAACTGGACACATTGTTGTAAGACTGAAGGCGTTTCCCTGCTCATCTCGCCGCTCCTTCAGTTCTGGAGGAGTTCTTCAGTTCATCCAGACCTGAAGAAGCGGCTTGGATGAGTAGCAAATCTTACAACGATTTGTCCAGTTGACAGATTTAAACTTAATCTTTTGCTATGGATCAGACTTGCATGACTGAGGATTTACACAGACAGTAGGAAGACAGCATAATGTATGTTCACCGCATGAGTGTTTGATGTCTTGTCTTTGCCTCGTGTCAAGAATTCAAAAACGTTTATCTGGAAGAAGGTTCTTTTGCCTTTGCTGGATGAGTGAATGACCCATGAATGCTTTTTCTTACATTTAATAAACATGAAATAACAAATAACATGATCATGAAGTGAAACTAAAGTAAGAGTTTTCATGACAGTGCATAGGTCCTAATCACATTATGATAAAGAGACAGTGAGCCCATAATATTTAGACTATAATGAATAAATCAATATGTGGACCTTCCCAGGGCATGTTTAGAGACCCAATGTGGCACTACCACAGAATTTATTATAATACCGAATTCATAAATGTAATTACACTGTAGCCAATGTTGTAATACATTAAAATGAATAACAGGAACATGTCTGTAATCAACATTTTCTGGGGGCCCTTTCTTATTTGTTGTGGCTATTGGTGTTCTCAGCCTGTATAAATCCACAGTAAAACATTTTCTAATTAGATACAGACAGTTCACAGTGGACTTATTATGACCTTAAGAGTTATAGAATCTACTGTACTGGGGCATGACAAATTTCACTCAGATACATGGAAAAAATCTGGTACAGGGCCTTTAAGTGAACATTTAAAGAAGCTAAAATTTCTCCTTTCCTTACTCCTTAGTCCATCACTGATTATGACACATGCCAATGATGAGGAGAAGGAGCTTCCTAGGCTTATTTAACCATGCCTTTCCCTATACCTACTGGTGTAAAACAAGGGGATGTTTTGTCCCCAAACCTATTCTGTCTTGAAATCAAACAGCTGGACACTCGGTATACACAGGGGCAGTGCTGTTGTGGGCATTTTGCTCTATGCTGATGACATTGCCCTCCTTGTTGAAACAGAAGAGGACCTACAGTCAGTGTTAAACATGTTACAACAGTGGTGCTGAAGGTGAAGACTTGCCATAAATCAAGCTGAAACCCAAATAATGCACTTTAGAAAAAAGTCAACTCCACAAAGCAGAAAGGTCCTTTATATTTGGAAATATAAATCTTGAATATGTCCCTCAGTACAAATATCTGGGGTTCACATTTGATGAATTTATGATTTCTGACAGTGGGGTAAAATCCTTACTGCTTCAGCCAGCCGAGCTCTAGGTTCTGTGATTAATAACCAAGCTCTTTACACACTTTCACCTTGATAAACATATTCTAAGTTGCATGAGGCCTGTGTATCTCCTGTTTTAAACTATGCTGCTGGTGTGTGGGGGGCCAGACGGAGTTCAGCCTTGGATGCTGTGGAAAACAGAGCCATCCGCTATTTTATAGTCAGACTGTGGGATCAGATTATTAATCTGCCTGTTAATAGAGTGTCTAAAAAAAGTATTTGAGTGGAGTAAAGCCAAGTCACCCTGGACAGAAGAGCTACGAGCTGTTTTTGCTGAAGCACAACTTTGGCTAAACCCAAGTTGCGAACATATTTTCAATTAAAAATATACATATAAGACTGAATTTTATGCTAGAGCAAATTTTAGCAGGAATCAAAGATTGTTGATGGCACAGCTGCATACAGGAACTCTTCCCCTGGCCTTGAAAACTGAGAGGTTTTCTCAAGTCCCTGAAGAAGAAAGTCTAACGTCTGTGTGAGTCTGTGTGAAGCTCATTTTTTGTTGTACTGTTTATTTTATGATGAATTTAAAAATCCTTTATTTGATTAAATGTTCACCCAGTGCCCTGATTTGTTCCAGTGTAAGACAAGATGAAATGGTTGTTTAATTCTTATGTTTATAAGTTGACATCATTTCTCTGTAAAGCCTGGAAGAAGCAGGAAATGAATTTGTTTAAATGAGTCCATTGGTGTTTGTAACACACGTCTGGCAACTGGCCTATTGTATTTTATTGTGTTTTGTTAATGGTGTTTTATAAGCCCATTTAGGGACTCTGCATTTATGTACGCAAGATGCAATAATAAAATAAATTCATTCATATTTAAAGAGAGTGTATTATGCAAAATATATTTTTAAAAAGCTTTCTACCTTGTTCTATTGTTCCTTCATCAAAAACATGCCTGAAGAGGTTTTAGATGTATCTAGTTTCAGTAATTTTGTGACCTCTCCTGGGCCCTATTCAAACCCTCCTTATGGTTAGCTGCAAGAGCTTGTGCAATGCTCAGCCCACAAACCCACCTCACTCATGCTCCCATGTGACAATTCTCCATATACTAAATCTACTAAAACATGATACAAAACCGAACGCAACACCTTCACAAACCTGACGCTATATGCAGTAGTTTCATAAGCAGGATGTACGTTGATTGTGTTGTGATAGTGCTCTGAAGGAGGAGTGGAGAGCAAAGGGAGGGGGGACTCAGAGAGGTAAAACAAAAAGTGAATCTTATAAAACATCTTAATATGTTTTGGGGAATATAGCATTTTCAAAACAATAAAGCATGCTGATCTAAATATGTTACGTGTTAGCGGGTAATACCTCATAGAAGTAAAATACCCCCTCTTTAATAGATTCAGATAGAGCCAAAGCCTACCCACCTTTGCTGTAAAAACACTGGAGAAGAGTAGACTGTGCATTCCTTGTCTGCGAGACACCGTGGATTTTCATTTCCTGTTAAGAATCTGAGTTTAGACACAAACATGACATTATGGACATAAAGTACCAATGGTGCAGCTCAATGTTCTCATGTCAATAATGTGAGGTCGATCCCTGAGTATTTTACAGTTACATAAGCCCTGCATTAAGGCTTTAAAGATACGGAAGTGAGCTGACTGGAAATTGAGCTGTAAGGGGCAGGATTGTAAAGGTTTATTGAAAATTATGCTTCTCAAGAGGAAGCCTTGTCCTTATGAACGTTATCTATTTCAAAATGTTATCAGATTACAGTAATGACTTTTAATGTAACGACTGCCTAAACGCACAGTTGGCAATCCATATAGGTGGTCCTGACCAAGCCTAGCTCAATATCTTACCTTACTGGCTACAATGTACATGTAATGTGAACAAGTATATTCATTGACTTTCATGATGAATCTGCTACGGTTGGCCTGGCCTGGTAGTAATTTAATGGCAGAAATATCTGGCCCATTTGATCTGTTTTACTGCTCACATGCAACATATGATTTAAAATGTAATATACGAGTCATATTCAAAGCAATTTCATTAGATTTTTTTTACAGAATTGCTTTGATTTATTTGACTTTTATATAAACCTAACCATGCCAACACAGACTGACTGTTTTAGTGTCATCCGAATGCAATTTCCCACTATTAAAAAAGTCTCGTAGTAAAATCTTCTTCCCCAATACGTAAGTAATCTACCATAGGGTCAAATGCAGTAGGGTCCACTGTGCTTGTTGATTTGGGGTGTGTTCACACTTACACAATATAAAGTATCGATATTTAGCAGTGTCCACTACTTCAAACTTCTATCTCGATGTACAAATGCTAAGTTATTAACACGTGAATATCAGTAAAATGCGGACACATAAAATACAATAGGAGACATTGATCCTCAAAGTCAAGGACAGAGCTGTGAGTTCCTGAGGCCCTGCCGCTGCGTGGGAGCTCACGAAGATAACGCTCTACTGACCAGAAGAGGATCCTTCTTTACACACCCACACACATATACTTAAAACTATCAAAACTATAAAAACTTTAAACATGCACATCTCGGGACTCTCATCCTATTTTTCTGCAGAGTCCATTGCTTCATTGTTCACTTTACCTGTGCAAAACTTATTAAGCCCTTCTGACTTTACAGTTCAGACTCTTGGTCTTCCAGGGCAGGCCTGGGCCCTGTCCTGTCTGTATCTGCTGTAACAAAGAATAAACCTCTTTTCTATATTTCAAATACTCACCAAGCTTCGCAAATTGATTACTTTTCATGGAGAATTGTAATTTATTACTTTTCATCAAGAATTGTAATTTTTTTTCCACAACAGTAGCCATCCAACATAAACTTTGGATTGTATTTCACACAATGGTTGGGAATTGGTAACCTCGCACACAGCAAGAAACTCACAAACTCACAAGAATCCATCTTGAGATACTTCAAATTCTCCCAGCAGCAGGCGGGCTAATCACAGACCATCACTGACGTCTGTGCGAAAATCAAAAGTAAATCGCCCAAGCAAACCACAGCAAACATGGTGACACCAACAGTCCTACTTCAGCCTATTTTAGCGAAAATACTGACTATTTTGTTTGTGAACAATGTGCAGAAGATAAGCACTTTGTGCATTTGTGGACAGGGAAAATGTCTGTGCTTTTCTGGATGTAACAAAAGTTTAAGTTCAGCTTGTTGCAAATTCAAATATTGGTCATGACGTTAAACTTTAGTCCAATCACTTTCAGCGAGAGCTGCTCCAGAGCAACGTGTTGAACTCACTTCAGAGAGCTACACATATCAACCTGGCATGAGCCAGGTTAGGAAATAGGTCCGATGCAGGAATTAAAGAACTGCTCTCATCAGAGCTGATTATTTGCATGTGTGAATGGGGCTAATTACAGAGCAATCTTTACCCGTTACTTTTAAGGGAACTATGTGTGAATGGGACTTTACTTGTTCATTGGGGGCTTCAATAAAGGCAAATATAATACATGATTGCAAATGTAACCCACATGAGACAATGGTCTACCAAGCCCGTGTCTGTAATCCAAGTGCAAACCCAACACTGTCCAGTAGAGGGTGCTGTAGTGCTCTGGGCACCAAAAATGTTGGTACTGAGCAGAGAGAGTAAGTAGGAAAAGCTTCAAATAATATACACTATTCTGGCTTATGATAACTAATATTTTATTGTAAACAGGCTTTACACTCTGAAAAATGCCCGTGAGCCACAGAAGAGACCATTTGTTGAGAAATGTCTTGTGGAAATCCTGGCGAGTGTACAACCTTTTCACTGTTAGCTTGAAGCTAATATTGTAGTTTGAGCCTGAAATACATGATTATACTGCCAGATACAATTCTTAAAACAGCTATTATGTGATTATGTGTGTTTGTTTTACCTGCATTGGTGCATTTTGTATCATTGCAAATTGGTAACATCCTAGATCATTGCCTTATCTCAGGCGAGGTTAGCATTACTTTTGAGATAGCACGTGTTCTTTGTACCGCAAAGGATTTCTTTTGATAGAAACACTATAATTTCATAGTTTAAAGTTGGGTTTTGGTTGTAAATTGATAAATACTGCATAAATACTCTTAACATGCAGGCCATTGTTTATGTAAAATACAGTTAAAAGTCAACAAGGTTTAAAATAGACAGTACGTAATTCATTCTGATTTAGAGATTATGATTATTCATGTTACTCAGTGTATTTGATTTGTTCAGTTTGGATTTCATAATTCATGATTTTCATGTTTTGATGCCATAATTTGTGTTACTGCTAAAACAATAAAGGTAATACCAGAGTGCTTAAAAGTACATACTAATGAATTTTGATACAACTGTTATTACATTTGGTAAATTCCAGTCCTCTTTAGAACTGGATCAGAATATTTACTCTGTGCACCCGTTGTGTAGTTTGGTTTTAAAGTAATGTTGGAAATCTTGACAGCGAGCCCAGCCCATGGGGACTGTGAATGGTGTTGAACGGCCAGCCTAAAGCCTCGTCTGCAGGAGAACTTTGACTGAACTTTTTTTCAAATCGGATCCACATTAGACATAAAGACACATTATACTACCCGGGGAGTCAACGGCTACAACTAAAAGTAACAAACAACCAACTGAACAGAAGTCTAAAAATATTTTTTGGTTTATTTTATTTGATTGTACTTTTATTTTCAAATATTTTACACCTACAAATATTTTTTTTTACTTCATTCCAGTCTAATATCTCCTCTAACGAACCCAGCAGATGTTCGTGCTCGCCTATCCCGCTCCACTCTGAGGGCGCTAAACAAACATTGGTATGCATTTTGCAACATGGCCTAGGAGTTAAATGATGTAACTATAGCCTAATCTTGTGTTGTGATGAGATGCAGACAATGTTTCCATAGTTGATGGACTTGAAGCTGCTGGTACACACATGATTAAAGTCGGTTTAGCAAACTTTGAAGTTGGTCAGTCACGTGGTTGAGGAAGTTTGAGGAAGCACTGAAAAGTATAAATGCATAAAGTAAAGTACTAAACAGAGAACACAAAGCCCTCTCAAATATGCTGGATTTTTCACATTGACTCTAAATTGATAATTGTACCATTATACCATGAGAGGAGCAGGGTTTCTGACTCTTTGAACTGCCCCCAAACATAACTGTCACAAACTTGGAAGAAAAGCAGACCTCTCATCAAACATTTGTTATCTACCCAGCGCACCCTAAACCTTAGATTAACTTTATGACACAACTTTGCCTCCAAGAAAGTGAAATTAAAACAAACACCAAGCTCTCACTGTCTAGATAAGGCTAATGAGATAAGTGTCAACACAGAATCAACATCACAGCTAAACCCTGCTCATAACGGCCCACAGGAGGTGCATTCACTTCACTGAGAGCCTGTAGTAGTGTTGTAGTCAAGAAGACCATATTATTCAAGACCAAGACCTTTGCGAGATCACATGTTACTGAGGCCGATATCAAGACCATGTTTGTCATTTTCTACATTTATTGGTATTTTGCTATCACTATGGCGTATGTCAGGTCCTCAACCTAACATGCTCTAATTATTAAAGCAAAGTGAAACAAAAGCATGTGGTGAAGGGCACAGAGCTTTATGCTCAGCATGTTCAGTCTTCACGAGAGGGGGCTGCACCCAGAGCTGTTCCTGCTCTTGGCAAACAGCCGACCGGCCCACACTCAGCACCAGGGCTCGGAAAGTGTCACCTCCGGGCTGGAAAGGGGACATGACTGTGTACAAACAACCAGGCGTTCCCCATTTGAGTGGGCCGAAGTCCATCTGAACATGCATGTTTGTAAAGGGCTTTTGTCTTTCTGCTTCAGTATAGACATCCACTGTATTAATACACATACAAATACTAAACTAGTTATTAACAATAAACCATGTCACTGCCGCCTGCAGTGACTATCAAGACTCCTTTGTGAAAACTGTGAATGTTCTGGGTGTGAAATTATGGAATGATTTATTTGATGAATTGAAACTATGAACCTCTTCATTCAAAATGAAAAATCTAAAAAAATAATGCTTTAACTAAAC
The DNA here is from genome assembly GCA_019594935.1 of Periophthalmus modestus. Classification (NCBI taxonomy): domain Eukaryota; kingdom Metazoa; phylum Chordata; class Actinopteri; order Gobiiformes; family Gobiidae; genus Periophthalmus; species Periophthalmus modestus. The sequence continues at coordinate 15,328,541 of JAIEZT010001243.1, forward strand.
GTTTGTTTGGAGCTAATGATTTCCAATGCAATCCTTTAAAGCAAAAAAAAAAAAGTTACAACTAGTGCTTCTACTTCTTTAATGTTATTGTGTATCAGTATTATGCACTATTTGATATTTAAATTAACACGATGACTGACTTAAACATGATGAATATGCAAATACTAATTATTATGACATGAACTGACTGATAATGATGTCATGTCATGATTTAACTTGTGTTTACTTATATGATGATCCATGGCTGAAAACTAGTTTTTTTTATGTGCACAGGATTTTTTGATTTTGTCCTGTTCTTATGTTCTTATACAGGCCAGGTCGGATGGCAAGTTATGAACTGAGTTGAACTAAACTAGGCAACAAGCCTGAACTCCAGTCTTCAGCTCAGCCCGGGTTCCTCTTGGATCCTCCTCTTTTGTGCGTTCGTATTGTGCTGCTCATGGCCCACTCAGTCGCTACACTTGTCCCTCACTTACACTTCACTCTGGTCTTGAACATTTCAATTCAACCACGAACCGCAAACTATTGAACTTACATGCACTTTTGTATAGACTACTTTTGCATAGAGTATTTCTGTGTCAAATTTGCACTATGCAGATGATTGCAATGTACATTTTTCTGAACTCGTCATTGTTAATTGTTTGTCTGCTTAATATAGTAGGATTCTTGCAATTCTTTGGAGCAGATGGACAAAAGCTTAAAAATGTGTCCAGAAAAGTGGCAGGACATTGCAAATTGTCATTTTGGCTGGTGGGCCACTTATGCTGAATACCACTCTGATGTTCTTTTCAATATGATCCCAGAGCATGTGGAAGTATGTATGAAAGCATCAATAAAGGCCGTAGAAGTGGATAGTCGCCAGTGGCTCCCCCAAGGACTGATTTGCTCCCCTGTGTTGTTAAGATTATGCGTGTTATTGGTTATTGTGGGACCATATATTTGTTAAAAGATTGCACTCAAGAGTTTGACATAGAGTGATACTGGGTAGAGTTCATATCACATCACAACATGTTAAAGTGACCAACATTTAAAATAATGTTCAGAATTGGATGGAATAAGTTGCCTATCAGGTTGCAGATGTGTTTTATTCAGTGAAGCATTTGAAGCATAAGGATCTCATTGGTCAACCTTCATTGTGAAAAAAAATACATTTCTCTCTTCTCAGATTAACAGAAATTTGTGCTTTGCTCATTGATTTTGCAGAAATCTGCGATTGTTCAGTCTCTTGTGATAGTTTTTTTTTTTTTTTTTTTTTTCTTTTTTTGATTGGGACGGCCAATGCATGTCTCTGATGGACATGATTGACAGGTGAATTAGCCAATCTGAAGACAGGACGATTCACCAGGGACCGCACCTCGTAAAGTGTTGAAGAAGTTTACTTTTACTTCACTGCATCTAAAAGCAGTTATCTGTACTTTCTAGTCCAATATATTTTTAAAGTGGACTGAACAGTTTCATTATTTCTTACAGTTTGAGACCTTCTGAGATGGCTGAGGGGTTAGTTTTAGCATGTTCACAATTTGAGCAAACAAAATATACAAATAAAACAGCAAGAAAAATTAAGGAATAGACTCGTTTATTTGTGCTGAACAAAAATGAGCATAATTCTTTGTCAAAATCCCTACATTTGATACTTAAATAGTTCTTAAAATTGTTACAAAATACTTGACTGTACTTGTACTTAAGTAACAAAATTGAGTAATTCTTCCACCACTGCTGAAGGACTTTAATCTATAAGATCAATACGGCAAGTTTGTGGAGCCAACATTTTCCAAGGTTCAGCATGAGAATTTTCTGTCTGGATATTTCTTTCAAAAACATAAAAAACTCCCTACACAGGCCCTTGCTTTCTACCACGAAAAACAACAAAAAGGACAATGATCAGTTTTATTAGACATGACAGTAACAGCAAGAGTCAGGAGGAGTTGGGTATTGATCTGATCTACTTACAAAACATACAGTGTGGATGGAACCACCGCAGAATTATCATTGTATCTATTCAATTAGTCAGTGGTTGTTTATTTTCCTTATTCTTAATGCATGCTCTATCATTGTTTATACATACTGTCCAAAACCCCAAATTGAGGGAACTCTCTTTACCAACAGAAAGTGTACAAGCATGTAAATAGTTGGATGTAAGTGCACAGATATGAGTTATTATATTTTTACCAACATACAGGCTGTGCTGGCTCAGGACACAGTGCGGGAGATGAACATGACTTCTGTTCTCACGCAAAAGCAGGAAGTGGAAAACAGCGATACTTCCGGTGTACCAAAATAAAACGCAAATGTGTGGAAACTCTTCAAGATAAAACAGAAAGTCATAAAAAATTATTTTAAAACATAAAACAACTTTGGAATGGCTCATAAGAAGAAGAACATATAGTATCATTGTTTTATGCTGCACCATAACACCAAAGCAAGCTGTTTGTGAAATGTGTTCATTGACAATGGTAATAAAACCTATTCTCAAAAAAAAAAAAAAAAAAAAATCTGTGCTATTTCCTCTCTCTCTCTCCCTCTCTCTCTCTCTCTCTTTTTCTCTCTCTCTCCCCCCCTCTCTCTCTCTTTCTCTCCCCCCTCCCCCCCTCTCTCTCTCTCTCTCTCTCTCTCCCCCTTCCCCCTCCTCCTCTCTCTTTCTCTCTCTCCTCTCTCTCTCCCCCTCTCTGTCTCTTTCTCTCTCTTTCTCTCTCTCTCCCAACCTCTCCCCCCCCCTCTCCCTCGCCTCTCTCTCCCCTCTCTCTCTCCCCCTCTTCTCCCCCTCTCCTCCTCCCCTCCCCTCCCTCTCTCCCTTCCCCTCTCTCTCTCCTCTCCGTCTCTCTCCTCTCTCCTCCCCATCCGCTCCCCTCCCCTCCCTCTCTCCCCCTCTCTCTCCCCTCTCTCTCTCTCTCTTCCCCCCTCCCTCTCTCTCTCTCTCTCCCCCTCTCTCTCTCTCTCTCCTCCCTCCTCCCCCTCTCTCTCTCTCTCCTCTCCTCCTCCCCCCCCTCTCCTCCTCCCTCTCTCCCTCTCTCTCCCCCTCTCTCTCTCTCTCTCTCTCTCTCTCTCTCTCTCTCTCCTCTCTCTCTCTCTCTCTCTCTCTCTCTCTCTGCTCTCTCTCTCTCTCTCTCTCTCTCTCATCTCTCTCTCTCTCTCTCTCTCTCTCTCTCCTCCTGCTTGTTTCCATGGAAATATCCTTCCTATGGCTATACTCTTCCACAGTATGGCACACAACATATCCATCTCCATGAAGACTGTTCCAAAGTATGATTTAACTTTCAGTGGAATCATCCAGGTGACATGCAACTCCAGAAAGTTACAGACTGAACCTTTAAAAGCAACACGGCAATTATAATTTAGTTTCTAAGTTAAATACAATTTCATCAGAGGCAATTAATCAGAGTGTGTCAGTAAGGTTAAATAGACCAAAACTGTCAAAGAATCATTAAGTTAGACATTAAGAAATACCAAAAAATCTCTGCAAAAAAAGTATTTTTCACCACAAATAACTTTTTATTTAACTCAATGATGTTGTGTTTGCGTATAAATGTGACATAAAGAAAAAAGACGTGGATTATACATTAGACATAATTTGTATAACACTTGAATTTACAACAACAGTGGAAAATAAAAAAAAATAAAATTAAAAAAATGAAACAAAACCATTGGGAACTGTCTGTCTCTCATTGTAAAGCACTTATACCTACTGTGATAGTAAACTTCTATACAGACTCTAAATACAACACAGATTATACAGACTCTAAATACTACACAGATTATACAGACTCTACATATTCAGCACATATATTTTCAAGCCCTCAAATTCAAATGTATATGTCAAAAATGTATAAATAAATTCAGCAATTACAATTTAGAGTGAAAACAATTCAAATATGTTTTTTTTTTCTTCAGATTTTCAGAAGTGAGAAATCAAGCTGGATTTTAAAATTCAAAATCTGATGAAACTAATTATCTTCCATACTAATCCACTACTACAACAATTGTTAGTAGCAGCCCTAATTCTGAAGTAAATTCTTACAAAAATGTGAGAATTTTGTATCTCTAGTATCTTTGAAGTCTCTCTCCTGCACTATCTGTTCCGGCATGTGCACTTCTCGCCCTGTCTCAGTCTACAGAGTGTGCAGTGCTGTTCCTCTTATAGCACTTGAGCTGCTTTTAGTCACACTTACCTGCTGCCCGATTGTGCAATCAGCGCCATCCCTCTCACCTACCTCTGCTCGCGCTGCCAGCTTCACACCACCACCGAGGCGGAGGCACCCCCACTTACTCACAGCAGACTATTTGTCATGTTGCAAACCTTGTGTTGGACTTAACTGAGCTTTTTCAGTTAATTGAAAACAATTTATATACAGAAGTGGGCTGAAAGTGGACGTACTACGCACTATACATGCTACACAAGACATGCCACAGGGTATGATGGTTATTTAAAAGGTGAATCACAGTGCCTGAAGTAAAATAATAAATTGTTGGTAGAATAAAATAGAAGTGGGAGCTATAACCAATAAAACCAAACGATAATTAAAATTACAGCTAGTTATTACTATAAAAGTTAATAAAATAAAACCGTCAAACCACAGGAAATAAAATCTATACGAAAATTGGATCAAATCTATTTAAAATGGTTCAAGATAAAAATATTAAAACTGGTGCTAACTGCGATCATTAATTTCCTCCTCACTATGCGTCTTGCCGCAGCCTATTTGTCCCATTTTGATAGTCATCCTGGGGTTTATTTTTTTCACACTCAGCACATTATGGCAGCTTTTTGAGATCAAAAAGTGACAATTGGTCCAAATCCAGGCAGGTTAGCGTTCACATTACAACTAAACAGCACTGGAGTCCGCTTGGAACTGAGAGCACCTTCTGGAGGTGGTTCTTTAGTCTGCACCAAATCAGACTGGTCTGCTTTCACACCAGCCCAAATGAGCCAAACTCACAGGTGTGTCGAACTCCATCCCCTTAAAGTGGACGATATGGTGTAGGTGTTAAAGCCCCTAAAGTACAGTTCCAATGGACTCCAGCGTGGTTCTCTTGTGATGTGAGTGTTAACTGGCCTCAATTCGGTCCAACTCGCAGATCTTAACAAGCTTTCGTGGGTTGCTGAGGATGACAAACCCCAGCATAAAATAAGATGGAGAGGAGGAAATGAACAAGCGCTGTTAATTTATATAATTAGATAAAAAGGTATCACAATTTCTCAGACCAATTATTAAAAATGGTAGTTTACAAGTTTACAGGACAATTAGAGTACACAGGCTCATAAAGTAAAGTGCTGGATTTATAGTATACTGGTTTAGTGGCCTGTGCAGTCTTATCTTATCTTGATCCATGCCTTTATGTCCTACCTGGACATTATTCATGATGCAGCACCACCTCAGGTTAGGGGGATATTCTGTTTTCCTTTGGTTCAATTCATTTGAGCTGAAGTGTGATGAGAACATGATCTGCACCAAAGGAAACTGAAACAATGTTTCAACTTTTAGTGCCCAATCAAACCAGTTAATCAGATTAACTAAATAATAGAAACAAAGAAAGACCATTAACTTCCAGCTTAAAACTGCAAGAAACTGCAGACTCCATACAGCTATTTAAAGTATGGCACTAGAGTTTAAAGAAAGGCACTAGAGCTTTTCCATAGGCACTGGCACCTGGGGGAAAGAAACATACATAATGTTATATGAACAACTAACAAGCTAGCAAATCAGTGCAGTCTTTGTACCAACAATGGTGCCCAAAAACTTAGATTGCAGAATAGTTTTGTGATGGTCCTGCCCGGCTGCCCCACCGGGGGCTCTGAACTGTCCTGCCCCGGGCCCTGTCCTGCCCCGGCCCTGTCCTGCCCCGGGCCCTGTCCTGCCCCGGACCCTGACCCTGCCTGCCAACCACCGTGAAGTTCTGTCCCCTTCCCCTCTGGTCTGCCCCGCCAGTGGTCCCTGGTCCTGTTCCTGTCTCGTCTTCCTGATTCCTGCCCCGTTCCAGTTCTGTTTTTAGTTGCTGCCTCCCTGGTTGGCTCCGCACCTGTTCCTTGTTGCCAATCAGGGGGGCAGCCCTTATATTCTGTTGAGTCCCTGTTCTGTTGCTTGATCCTTGTCCTTTGTTCAGGTTTTGTCTGTTCATGTCCTTAGCTCTGATTTCTTTTCTGTTCAGGTCATGTTCTGTTTTTCCATGAGGACTCTGTTTCTGTTTTCAGTTTTGGTAATAAACCTGTTTTTTGGAACTTATGAGTTGGGCGTCTCCTTGTGCCGCAGTTGAGTCCAGTTTTCACGTGACAAGTTTATAGGGAGTTTAGTCATGTTCTGATGTTGCGTGCACATTATTTCAATTCTACTCTTACACGTTTAACTGTGAGTAGAATAGTTTTTCTAGATGTAGGTTAAAATAAATCTACATTCCTGACACATAAATGTGTTGTTCATATTTCATATTTCACACACATTCAACATCGTTCTTGCTTTAAAAGGCTATACTTTTTGACTTGGAGAAAACTCACAACAGGCAACCACTAAGATGCAAACTCTTCAAAGCTCCAGGATGTTCTCTCTGGTCCATGGGAGCTGTGGAGGAGGAGAAGTGGAGAAGAAGTGCCCCAGGCTGGACAACAGGAGGTCCCACAAATGTAATAACAATTCTCTACCACAAATGTAATAACCAAATATCCCACAAGCGCTATTACATTTGTGTGAGCAAATGTAATAACTTCCCACAAGTGGAATACAATGTTTACTGGTGAATTATGAACTCATTTAGCCTATAGTATTATGGGTGCTGTAGCTGTAAGTTCACAGTTTGATCGATGCCACAGAAACACTTCATACTGCTTTGGGTATTTGGGAGAGACATATTGGCCTATGCTCTTTTTGAACTTCATCAATCACAGTCTGAAATTGGAAAACAGTATCCATTACAAGTTACAGTTCTAAAAATGTAATATATTTATACTACCAATATTACAGCCCAAAAATGTTACTTGAATTACTTTTTGTCCTTAGAAAATTCAGTGTACATTGTCATCATAGAACTGGTTGCCTATAACTGTCCATTTTCATTTTTTAAGGGAATTTAGGCTCAGACTCTCACCCACAGTTTGAGAAGCATATTGTTCTAAACCAACTTTTACCTGCACTTAACCCATTTAACCCTCAAATTGTGACCAACAAAAGTTGTGTACTTTTGAACCTCTAAATTTGCTACTGTGTATATTTTTCAGTTTAATGTCTGTATTTTGTGAAAGAATAAAGTATTAGGATGAAATGTCCTCAATATCCCCAGAGATGATTATGTAAAAGTTACACCTTGAAGAGAAGACAACGCTGAGGATTCTCTCAAATAAAAGGATAGTAAAGTTATTTAAATTTAACTCAGGAGAATGATTTTTGGCACATATCTTTCAGGTCTCTAGCAATGGTATGTCCCTCAAAATTCATTCATTCATTGTTATTGATTGGCCTGATATTGACAGCGGGGGAGGGGGAGACAGCAGGTTGTTCAATACGCCCTACTGACCTGATGGAGTCACCACTAGCCCCACCCCTTTTCCATTATCTTCTGTTATTGAAGAGCTAAGGTCACCTCGCTGCTAAAGGGACATCCAAGATCATGTAGCTGCATAAGAGACAAGTCTGAAGACCATTCAAAGTCCTCTAGAAACAAGAGAGAAATCTGAAAAAACACCTAAGGTTTTGTAGCTGCACGATGGACATGTCTGAAAAACATCCAAGGTCCTCGGGCTGGTCCTATAGCAGCTATAGAAACAGGTTCTCTCAGAAATGATTATATCTGCCCCTCAAATATGAGTGAGAACAGAATCTTTTTCATTTTAAGGAATAATTGCACTGTATTATATGAAATGGAAATCTGTCAAACTGAAAACAATATTTTTTAATGTTAAAATATCATTAAAATTAAATGTGATTTGTCTTCTACAGCAGTGACTAAATTCAAAACAGAGAGTATGCTTACAGTAAAATGATCAAAAATCTCCTATGACAAATTTAATCCATAACACAAGGTAGTTTTATAGAAAATAATAATTGATTATTCCAAAGTACTACAAATGGCACATGAATTTCATAATTTAATCATTGGAAAACATTGGGCATTAATGGGTTAACACAAAACATTTGACAGATTTCAGTGCCAAACACTTGACATCACATTCATACAACTGGAGTTAGGTGGGTCAGTATTGCTGATATAAAGCCTAATAAGAAGAAACTTTATGAAGAAAACTACAACAAAGGAAACATCTGAGTCCAATGCTTGGACACCATTAAGTCCTAACTTCCATTTTATGTATTTGTATGTTTACATTTTTAAGTCCATAGTAAATATTTAATTAAAAGAGGGCTTTTCGTTTTATCAGAATACATTTCCCATCTCATTTCTTGTAAATGAAGAAAGATCTGAAATCTTGAGCATATCTGAATAACACATTTTCCATTTTCTGCTGTTCTGCACAGACGTTGATGTTTTTGAGGCCAATAATAATGTAAGTGTAAAAGTAAAAATCCATTTCAATCATAGTGCCAAGTGTCAATCTGTGGTGTTTTCAGAATTTGGTAAAACCAGTTTAGTCAGATTATTTTTTGCTTATTAACAGACAAGACATTCAAAATAAAGCACTGGTATTCAAATAATACTAGCTCAGTCAATTTATTCATGCATTCTGCAAATATATGTAAATGTGGTTTTAAAAAAATCTTTAAATAAAAACAATCAAAAAAAGAATAATAATTGTAACATACATATATAATGGTCTATAGAGTATTATAATTGGTAGCCATTCATTCATAATTTACCAATAATTTTTGTATTGTGTGTGTGGAACTACATGTTTGTTTTATTACATTTATGAGTATTCTTACGTTTGTGGGTCTTACATGAGTCTTGGATATTTTTTGTGAACAAGAATTCAGTCTTTCAAGTAAAAGCTATGGAAGTGTTTCTTATGAGTAACTAGTACTTCACTCATTCAACACCTCAGTTCTTGCTGCAGAGGCAGGAGACAGCGATTTGACCAAATCCATCAAGAAAAAGATCCTGGACTACATGAACACAAAGTATGAGCACCCAGCCACTCAGGAACTCCAGGATGGTTTACTTCATGATCACAGATTCAGAGCTGGTTACATAATCAGTGACAAGCTGCTCGACATCAGAGCCAAAGTGATGTCTGTAAGTGAAGCAGCACTGCCAAAGGTAAATGTTTTAATAAGTGTCAACACAGTAAAATGCACCAACTATATTTCATAACCATGTATAATTATATTTTCTTACATGACAACATGGATGCATCAGAAGACTGTCCCAGCTCAGACATCTATTACAGTACCATCACATACTTTAGAGGCAGAACTCAAGTCGTATCTGGGGTCTCCCACCACAGACAGCACGGAGGGCCCTTGGTGGCAGCTTCATCAAATGAACTTCCTACGCTTGAGTAAATTGGCCAGAAAGTTCCTCTGTACAGCAGCAAGCAGCTCACTTTCAGAAGGACTTGCAGGACGTGCATCTGGTGACATTGTTATAGGCCAGACACTGATGTGTTATCTGTATATAAATTATCGTCAATATTTGTAATGTAATGTACTTTTATTTGTCTACAGAGTAATCCAGGCCCAAAAGCTTTACACACATTTGCATACTCGTACTTTACTATAGTGCAAAGTAATTGACTTGTGTACTTAATCGCTATTATTTATTTATTTATTTTTGCAACTTGCATTTCTTTGGATGAAAGTAAAATATCCCAATAACATTATTTTAGTACTTGGCCGCCATATTGCATACATCACATTTATTTTCAATATCATGCAGCCCTAATTAGGAGTCATCATGTGAATTTTTAAGAGAAAGTTATCTGTCTTAATACAGAAGAATATCAGTCTGGTCCTGACTCCTGTTTTTTTATTTTTTTTTGGCACATGTGACACATTTGAAGCTAAGTGGCTCATTCATCACCATTACCATTTAAACTTAAAATTAAACTTCTCTCACCTTATTAACAGAGTTTAGAGCTTTGCTTATTATACTGCAGAAATCCACAATGTTTTTCGGTCCCTGTGATATTTTTTCCTATATGTTTCCCTGTAAGCAGCTTGTTTTGATGCAAATGGACCATGCATGTCCTTGAGCAGCTCTTCCACCTGTCAATCTTCATGATTGAATCCTGCTCATTTGAACCATCTGAGATTCACCAGTGACCAGACTCACATGTTCATGGAGTATTGAAGAAGTGCGTACTCTGGACAGTTGAAACCAAGCAATCTAATCAGGAGAGACCTTGACAAACTGGACTAGTACTGAAACATTAAAAGAGAACAGTGCACAATATTACTCTTTCAGTCATATGCACGGCTAAACAGAACCGTTTTGAGCCTGGATTTAAACATTGTCAAAGTAGAGGCCTGTCAAACATTTTCAGGAAGACTGTTCCAGGTTTTAGCTGCAGAAAACAGAAACACTGATTCCTCATGTTTAGTCCTGACTCTGGGCACCAGCAGGAGGCCGGTCCCTGAAGTCCTCAGAGTGTGGGGTGGTTCATATGGCACTAACCTGTCAGAGATGTACTTTGGTACTAGACCATGGAGAGAGCTGCTTTAAATTATGGTTTTGGGGGAGTTTAAAAGGGATAAGTTGGGTAAAATAGTCAAAATTGGCCATACAGATCGGCCCAAAAATATCGGCAGAACTTATCAGCCATCGGTTGCTCTGGATTTAAACAATCAACATCAGCCATGAAAAGAAAAATCATACCAGTCGAAAAGAAAAAACATACCAGTCGTTCTCTAGTCTGTGAAAGCATCTCAGGAAAATCATCAATAAAACTTTGACAGTGCTGCGGCGGTTTGTATATGACTAAGTAGAGTGTGGAGGGTGATTGTTTTAGCTTAATTTTAAAGGAAACATACTTAAAAGAGGAAAACACCCCAAATGACGATCTGTGAGTGACCAAATTATCTCTAAAAATGCACTTTTTGTTTACTCATGTTGTAGATTCAAATTTGAAATTGGGTGGAGTTTCACTATAATTGCATGACCTGTGTTTTTGTCAAGCCATGTTTTGGTTAACAGCAAAGTCGACCTTAAAAGAAGAACTAAAATTATTAATGAAAACGGCGAGCAGTGATAAAGGGCAGCAGAAGGGCACACTTCAGTGGGAGGGCTGCTTATCAACGCTGCCTTGCCATGTCATTCAATATTTCTGGTGTCACATTGGAAATAAATGTTTCAGGCCCATTTTAACTTAGCAGAGGGCACTGGAGAGCCATTTTTAAAGATGGAATTTAATCCACACATCATTACCCAGGTCATAAAATACACAAACACTACACTGGGTTTGGCTGTGTCTAATGTTGGCAAAAGTTACAGGGATTTTTATACTTTCAGAATGGTCGCTTCATTAAGAGCTCATTATGACTACGCCCTGAGACTTAGGTACATTTTTAAACAACTTTTGATTCCAGATAAGTCCTGATGATGCTGCCTCATTTTGGAGTCCATCATATAAAACCACAGCACATCTGCATATTAAAATTGAAAATGTCCAGCTTCATATTGGAGATAAAGTGTGATTCCCATAGATTTTTTTGCTCAAGGTCACATGTAGAATGTATCATTGGATTATGACAAATTTTTTTCACATCCCATTGACTTTTTGGAAACATGGCCTTGCAAATGTGGTCTACCATTTACTTGCTAAAGCAGACATATTGTGCCTTTTCTGCAATATAGTTATAATCTATGACACCTGTGGATCATGTTATAATTTTGACATTTAATTAAACTTGTGATATTGATTTAAAACGTCTTAATAAAAGAAACACTGTGTTAGAAAGCTGCGGTGCCCAATGGGAGCAGACGTCACTATAACGTTATCATAACAAAGAGCTGCGGATCACACTAGTAAGTAGCAGATATTTTCATTTGTACCAAAATGACTAAACTTTTAAATCTTCAATCGCTCCTATATTTCTTAACTTATACTCACCAAATTTTAGCAGTATGTAAACTGAACCTTCCCAGATTATTGGCAATATATACAGTTATAATTGTTCACTTACACTTGAACTTATCACTACTTAAACTAGGGGAAGTAAAAATGACAACATTTTAAAAAATAATGTTTTTACCATTTTGGGTTTCACACTGAATAGCCCGATCCAACACATTTTACATAACATTTAAAGCATTTCCGGGCTTATGGCTCTTATTTGATCCTCAATATTTTGTTTTAAGTCGTTTATTGTCTGAGGTTTATTCACAAACACCTTTTTTTAAGATAGACCCACAGGAAGAAATCGGGACTAGTCAGGTCTGTGGAGATCACATACTGCCCCCTGTCTTTGAAAACCACTTATTATTCCTTTAATGGTATTTACTCTTGGGGCACCTCTTGTATTAAAATGTTGACGGTAACACTGCTGGGTTTCTGAATTTGACCCATGTGACTCAAAGTACCACTGTACAATGAGGGTTCGTTCCTCGGTGCTGTATTTGCTCATATTAATGTCAGAAGAGTATTTCTAAATGCTCTGAAAAAATAAAAGAAAAATATTTAGACACAAAAGAGTTATACATTTTTATCCCTGCATAACACAGATAAAAGCTCTAAAAAGACAACTTGTAAGTATTATGTCCGTATTAACAGTTTTGAACAGCGAAAATGTTAAAGGACTCAACCCTGCATGAATAATCAGAGCTCAAGTCCAGGTATGTTTTTCATGGTACATACTAATCAAACACAAGCACTTGCCCTTGGACCTGAGCAGTAGGTTATAAAACACGCCATGTCTTGAGTACATATTGGTATGGTTGAAGTGCATATGGGTTACCACGGAAACCCATAGGGCCGCTACACACATACGCAATCATAGTGTATTACTAATCATTAATATTTATACATCAGCTCACTTGGTATTCAAAACCTGTTAGCTGTAAGTGCATATGCCTTACCACTGCATTACACTTGACTTTAAATACACTGCAGCAGGCATTTCTTATTTCACTCTATAATTTGCCTTCACTGGGAAGAAATTGTCCAATATAAGCAAGACATCAATGTGTTTGCTTTACTTCAGTTTTGCATTCTGGGAGGGAAAATTTATAACTATAAAGATACACCTTCACTTTTTAGAGCTTTTAACCATATAGTAATTAATTGCCCTTCTCATTTACCCACTTGGAAGTTGTTGTGTCATAGATTACAACTATAAAGCAGACAAAAAGCCCAATCTCTTCTTTAATAAAGGGCCTAAATTACACTGTTTTCTGATCTATGTAATAATGTTGTTTCCTCATCACAAACATACCTGGAATTAACACAAAAACCTGCATATTTAGAGCTCAAACTTCTCTTCTCTCAAACTGAAACTCTTTCCCACCTTGTGATGTCATGTGGTGATGCAGGAACTGCTCCACACACCTTCACAAGAACAATTTAGAGCAGGAGTCCTCAACCTTTTTTGCACCACGGAATAATGTAGGTTTTATTTTCACGGACAGGCCTATGTGTGATAATATGGCAAAAATAAAGCAAGGCAAGTTTATTTGTATAGCACGATTCTTACACAAAGTAATTCAAAATGCTTTACAGAATAAGAAAGACATTTAAATCACACAAATAAAAACATAAATAATCACAAATAATCATCATAAAATTACCACTAAACCGAAGAGTGCAGAATAAAAGCCTTTCAGTCATATGCACAGCTAAATAGAACAGTCTGGATTTAAACATTGTAAAAGTTGAGGTCTGTCTCACATCTTCAGGACGACTGTTCTAGGTTTCAGCTGCATAAAACTGAAATGCTGATTCCCCATGTTTAGTCCTGACTCTGGGCACCAGCAGGAGGCCGGTCCCTGAAGTCTTCAGAGTGTGAGATGATTCATATGGTACTAACATATCAGAGATGTACTTTGGTGCCATGGAGAGACTTGTTCACAGGCAGAGCTGCTTCAAAGTCTATTCTTTGAGCCACAGGAGCCAGTGCAGAGACCTGAGCACAGGATGCATGTACTCGTACTTCCTGGTTCTAGTCAGGACCCGAGCAGCAGCGTTCTGGATGTACTGCAGCAGACTTAAGGCTCGTTTAGAGAGGCCAGTGAGCAGGACGTTACAGTAGTCTAACCTACTGGAGACAAATGCATGGATAAGTCTCTCTAAGTCTGGCTTTGACAGTATATCTTTGATTTTTGTAATGTTTTTTAGATGGTAAAAAGCTGCAGATGTTATTGATTTGATGTGGCTGTTGAAGTAATAAGTTAAATAAGAGCATAAAAAATAAAACTCACTATACCGCTGAATCAGTGGGAGCCCTGCGCTTGTTACTTCTTTCCTTCTTGTTCACGTTGGTTCTTTCAAAAAAAAACTCTACAGGCTTATCTTTTAATTCAGGGTGATTAGTCTCCGTGTGCCAAAGCAGTTTTGAAGGTTTCATTGTCTCGTTCGCTTTTCTATTACGCAAAGCAGACCGGGGGTGTGAGAGTCACCTGTAGCGACAAACTCATATTATCAGTAGGACTCCTGGTGTTGTCTGTTAAATTGACTCCTGGCTCCTTAGTTGGCCCTTTTCCCTTTTCAAAAAAGCTCTCCAAAGACTTTTGTTTTGGCTCATTTTCACGAGCTTGTGGGTCTAGTTATGTGTGACGTGTGATGTGTTATACATGATACGTCATCGTGGAGAACAAGAGCAGCTCTAGCACAGATATAATAAACTCACCGTTATATCAAATGGATTTCTGTGGAGACTTCCTCTCACGATTTTCATTATATATTTATGGACAAGCTTATTAACGTGTCATGAGGGACGGGCCAAAGTTACGTCGGAGAAGATGCGGTCGCTGATAAATTATTAACTGTTTTTGTGCGGCCCGGTAGCAAATGAATAATGGACCGGTACTGGTCCCTGGCCCGGTGGTTTGGGACTACTGGTTTAGATTATTTGAGCCTTGGAATTGCCAATCTCTACTGAACTAAGTTAAAAGGTTAACTTAAACTACCGCTTCCTGACATCATACGGTGGAACATTTGAGCATTTTGAGCTTTGGCGACGTAGACAAACTAATAATAATGTGTGAATGAAACAAAACACAACTGCAGGTATGTTTTTGATGAGGTAACAACAATATAACATGGCTTAAATCTCACAAGAGTCCATTATGTGTAATATAGGATCTTTAACAGCATTGGACCTAACAGTAATTTGAAGATTTTTTTTTTTACCTATTAAGCTAAATCCTTGCCTTTCATTGAGCTGTCTCTCGTTTGCTAAATATTATATTACAGATGGTAGCTTTAAACAGCCTGTACAAGCAAAATTAGCCCCAGTGCAGATGTTGAGGTCAAAACAAGTCCGCCGTGTACTGACTGCATCTAATTAGAAAGCATTTTATTGTCTGATAATCAAGAAGTATGCGTTCGCTCTGGTCTCTGGTGCTTATAAACCCATTGTGGTGAATAATTAGGATGCTTGAAATGCAGAAGGTAAGTGAGGAATAACTGTAATATAACTTAAAATAACTTTTTAACACAAACTACCTCAGTTTTTCACATTTCTAAGACAATAAAACTCTACAGGACAAGTTTCCAAATGAAGCTGTTAGTTTAAATATAAATCCTTACTGTGTCTTGCCTCAGAAATGGACCATTCCTTTCATATTATTCTGCAACTACATTAAAGTCAAGATATTCATCATTATTTAAACTCATCTGTACCTAAAGCGTAGTATCACTGTCTAAATCTACCCGTTCTATATATGCAATTTTCAACTAAATTGAGAGATTGTTCTTACGGCAGTCCGGCGACGGCTGTAATATCCCGCTTCTATTATTCTAATTTAATTCTTTATGTGAATTGGACCTGGGGATATCTAGTGATTTTAATAACTGCCGAGATTGAGAATGATTTGAATAGCGGCCGATTTTCATTCCCTCCGCGCGGCGCCGGCACCAAATTGAATGGGCACTTTGCATTTCCAACCGGAGCTGGCCCGTTATTCTTTTAATGCCATAATGCAGGCAGATCCGTGGTACAATGTCCTCACGCTGACCTCCACAATCGGAGCTACTTTCACTTTCAACCTACATCCCTTTTTCTTTTTACATTTGTACCGCCGTTTAGCCTGCATGTAAAACACAACCGGCCTTTTCACAATGTATGTAGAGTGTCCACGTTTCAAAATGTTTTTTCATGTTTCTGTCTCGTCACAGTACAGATATACCGTATAAGCAATTCTTGAGGTCAACCTAAGTCTGCTGTGTCCTGTCTACATCTACTTATAAAGCAATGATGTCAGAGTATCAGGAAGTGTGCAGTATTTATTGCTAGCTTTACCGTGACAGCAAAACTAAAGGGGAGAATGAGCCATCACACGAGTCATAAGCCATTTCTTCAGACGGTATGTGGTGTCTCCAAGCAGCAACACGTTTATTTTCTCTTCCTCAAATTCACTGAGAAGGAAACTTTCTCTGAAGATCCACACGTTGTGACTGGACCCAGGCCATTTTAACACAAAGTCAATTACCATCATGTCTGCACGCTATCTGTACATTCACCAAATGAAACCTCTTGCAGTTTACAGATGTTTATCTTTGGGGGGGGGGCTTGAATTCTCGCGTGTACCTTCTGTGCAGCCAACAATTCCAGGCAGTCGAGATTTCAAGAAGAAATCATCTTTGGACTTTGCCACTTCCTCACCTGCAGGGCGGCGGGCAGTGTGGCATCTCGGTTGAATGCTGCAGTTTAGGCAAGAGCTACTCAATGATTTCAAAAAGGCATTGTCATAGAAATTGCTGGGATCCCCTGAGTTACGCCTGCCACACACTGGCTGTAAAAGCTATATCTGGGTGTAGTGCACAGAGGGCTTCAGTCTCACTGGTCGTAATGTTCAGATTTAAATCGGATGTAAGGTTAAGACTAGTCTCACGGCCAGCGGGTGCACTCTTCTCCTGGTTTAATGATAAACTATAACAAACATGTACAAGAGTTTACAAATAATCTTAAAGCCAATCTTTTTTTTTTTCAGGAATTAAAAAAAAACAAAAACTATACTTCAAAATTGTAGAAAACAGCCCAGTCCATTCCTCTCAGTGCTGGATTATGGTGATATTGTACAAATGCATTCTACAGCGTCAGTGTTAAATCCTCTGAACTGAGTATACATTTTATAATGTGACCAGAAATTAGTGTGTAAAAATAGGTATAAATATGCAAAATTATTCATTTTCTAATGGACATTTTATATCTTTCTTTTATCTGTTATTTATCGTGTTCTTGTGTATTTTATAACAAACAGGGCACTCATGAAAGAGTTTCTCTCATTGAGTTTCGCCTGTATAAATAAATGTCACAAATAATAAATAATAAGTTCTTTTCACATCTTTCAGAGACTAGAACTAAGAAAACATTTTATAATTACATGCAGACATCACACAGCTGACTTATTTTGACCTCAAGAGCTGCTTATACAATGTATGTGTACTGGGGCAAGACACATTTTGCTTAAATACATGAAAAAAAAAAAAAAAAAAGCTACTCGTAACTACCAGGGAAAACATGCGATTTCGCCTTCTTCAAATGTCCTCTTTTTGACCCCAACCTCTGTGCATCTCCGGTCATTTACTTAGACCGTTGGTTGTATTCACGTGACAGCCAGTGGAAATAGACGTGGCTGTGTGATCTCACCGCATGTTCTGCATATTTGTGTGCTTTCCCAGACCCCAGCCTCACCCTGCATTATACAGGGCTCCCACAGAAATGTATGGTATTCTGCCCCCCAGGCCTTCCCATGGGAACAGCTCATCAGTCAGCCTGCAAACACAAGTCGAGCTATTATTGCATTGGGAAACATATTCTGTATAGAGCCCTTCTTCGCGTAATGGAGAATAATGATAGGGATGTACAGTAATCGGATTCAGGGGTATTGTACACATAACTCTTTATATGAGAAAGAGAACAGAAACTAAGACATTCAAGTTCCAAGCATGATAGTATAAAGGTTTATACATCTGAAACTTTTGAAATTATTTTGGAAATTAACATTTTTGGACACTCAAAAAAGAAACTTCAGATCAGAGGTCAAGCACTCAACCAACAGAGGTACTGTCACCACGTTTGTCTCCATGGAGATGGTACTGCTTTGCCTAGTTGCACAATAAACATATCTATCTCCATGGAAACAAGCAGATGTCACACACACACACACACATATATATATATATATATATATATATATATACATATACACACACACATATATATATATATATATATATATATATATATATATATATATATATATATATATATATATATATATATATATACATATACACAAATATATATGTATATATATACGTACATGTTAGCTTTTTGAAGCACAACTATTTTTTAAGTCTCTAATCCTGTGGTGGTAGAGTTGCTGCTATGAGCCTAATAGAAGGCTGGTAGAGTCCTAGTTTAGTCTTACTTTAGTCCTAATTCAGTCCTACTACTCAGTCCTTGTTTAGTCCTGGTTCAGTTCTGGTGCATTCCTTACTGAACATGAATATCATGAATATTTTCAAAATAAACATGAATGACACATGCAGTAAACTAGATAAAGACAGCGCTCTAATCCTAAAAACTCAGGCGGAGCTTTGGCTCGTCTCTATCGGCTCTCTGTACAGCAGGGACGTTTTCCTCATGTCCAGTGCACAGACACAGTGTGTGTGCGTGTGCTGAGTGGAGCGAGAGGAAAAGGCGAGTGCAGCGGCTCACGGGCCGGAGCGGCGCTCTTTGATCCTCTGTTTTTTACTCATACGTGGGATCTACGTTAATGTGTGTGTAGATATATGTATATATACAGTAACTCTGATATATACAAGTAAATACAACGCATTCCCAGGACAAATGGTAAAATGTGATATTTAAATATGTAGTGCATTAAGGATAGATAAGTTTAATGCCAATTATGCAAAGTAATATGATCTTCTATTCTGTGGTCGTGGCATCTGTGAACTAAGAGAATTTCTTCTCGGGGATCAATAAAAGTGATTCTGATTCTGATTCTGATCTTCATAGAGACAAGCCGGAGGCAGATCCTCCCACAGAAAAGTTACATATTGCACTTTTTTTTGTAAAGCAGGCCATATTCTCTCAACATTAAACAAAGTATAGTATATTACAGTAATATGTCAGAAAACCGACACAGAAAGAAGTTAGCTTGACTATGACTTTGGATATGATCGCCCATAATGTCATTATTATTTTTGCCATAATTCTGATGCTAAAATTGTAATAACACACTCCCTATTATCTGAAAACAGTGACAGCCAAATCACACTTTACAGCGCATCGAGAGAAAGATATTAAGCTGTCCTAGCCACTCGCGCACATCCGGAGAGGCTTACAAAATACTGATGCAATCCTTTCCTAGTCGGCACCTGAACGCAACGTCATTAAAAATAACCTTGCCTGGCCCAATTGTAGACACTGACTTATTTTGCCATCCGACAGACTATTCGCATCACTTAGAGACATTTTTGCGTTTGAAAATGCAAGATCTAGTCCTTCCCAAGGCAGACTGGTGGCTTGAAAAAAAAAAAAAAAGAGAGAAAAAAAATCCTTCTCTTTCTATGTACTGCATAATGGTTGCGGTAGCGGGCTAGCAAGCATGATGAAACCGGAGTAACTTTGGGGCTGCTAGCTTATGATCAATGACAAGCGGCTACAAGGGTGTCAGCAAAGCGGTGCACCGAGCAGCCAAGGAGGACACTCTCTCCCCCAAGACCTTGTGATGAGGCCTGGGCATTCCAAGGTTGAACAGGGGGCCGCGACAACCAGCCGGATGTCGTTTGTCAAATTCTCGAGCTTCGCTGCATTAACGCTCTATTGTAATCCTTTAAAGGTGCACTATGTATTTTTTCTGGTGGTGAGATTGCCACTCTCTCTCTCTCCATGGAGATTTTATTACTTGGCCTGGAATGTTCAGCAGTATGCACTTTTTCAACAATGTATTAATTAAAGAGGGGGTATTACGCTAAATCGACTTTTTGGAATTTTCTACCATGTTATAACATTTTTCCCTCATCAAACACATGCCTAAAGAGGTTTTAGATGTCACCCATGCATATTTGCATAATCTTGCGAGCTCTCTCTGGCACTATCAAAACCCTCCTCATGGTGAGCAGCGAGATTCTGTCCAGTGCTCAGCCCATAAGTCTACGTCACTCATGCTCCTATCAAAAATATACAAGAGCAGGATACAAAAAAATGTACACTACAAATTCACAAACCTGAAGGGAGCAAAGGGAGGGGGGACTCAGTGTCAAAAATGAAACTGAAACTAAATAAACATTTGATTGAAAAAAACAATCAAACCATCAGTCGTCAAAACAACAACTTTCAGTTGACGGCATGGTAACAGAGTAATGGGCTTGTGCCTAAACTCCTAAATAACCCTCTAATATGGCCTAAAAAAGAGAAATCTTTGGGACTCTAAATCACAAGAAATGAATCTGCACTCAGGAGTGGTTACACAGTTGTTTGATAAGCCAAAAAGAAAAAAATACAAATATACCTCAAACAAAAGGGGCTGTGGCAACAACATCATGGCCGCAGGTGAACGAGCAGAATCACGTCTGAAGCTGCTGCTTGAATTCAAAGCAGATATGACGAGGCAAATGATGGAGTGGATCACACATTTTGAAACTTTGTCATGAGACACGAAGGAGATGATATATAAGTTATGCAAGATGCAAGATCTACAAAAGATGACAGAGGAAACGGAGAAGAAACTTAGTGATGCACAGCAAAGAATAAGTGACTTGGAGGACAACGAAAAGACTACAAATGATAAAAAGCAAAATATGAGAGATGAACTGGAATATTTGGAAAATAAATCTCACCAAAACATGAGGATTTACCAAATAAAAGAGGGTGCAGAAGGATCAAACATCGTGGGTTTTGTGAAACAGCAAATATCTGAAAAACTGGGCATTTCACCCAACCAGCTGCAAATAATGGAGCACATGGCTCATGCACAAAATGACCCGAGACAGCGGACACCGAGATTCCTTCAGTGGAATACTCAGCGACAGGTGTTACGCTCAACCTGGGAGGCACCAGGACATCAGACTCTGCAGAGATAACTTCCAATCTAATCCAAACCAACTTTATTTCTATTGCACTTTAAAAACAACAATGTTGACCAGAGTGCAGTACACAACAGACATTTAAAAAAACACAGATATAAAACAGACAAATACGAAAAAATAACTACATAATGCACACTTTAAAACAACATATCAGTAAAAAGCTAACGAGAAAAAGTGTGTTTTAAGAGCAGATTTAAAAGTATAAAGTGACTCGGCCTGTCTAAGGTGCAGGGGCAACGCGTTCCACAGTTTGGGACCAGCCACAGAGAAGGCACGGTCCCCTCGAAGTTTCCTCCTGGTTTGTGGGACACTAACAGTGAAAGATCTGCAGACCTAAGTGAGCGAGCAGGAGCATAGGGTAAAATCAGGTTGGACAGATACTGTGGAGCGAGGCCGTGGAGGTATTTAAAAACAAACAAAAGGATTTTAAAATCAATATGATAAGAGACAGGGAGCCGGTGTAAGGACATTAAAACAGGTGTGATGTGTTCCCGTTTTTTGGACCGGTTAAAAGGCGAGCAGCTGCGTTCTGAACAAGTTGAAGGCGTCTAATAGAAATTTGGTTCAGACCAATAAAAAGTGCATTGCAATAATCCAAATGATTAGTGATAAAAGCATGAATTAAAATCTCAAAATGGTGCTGTGAGAGGACAGGTTTGACTTTTGCGAGTTGACGAATTTGAAAAAAGCTCGTTTTGACAACAGCGCTAATCTGGGTATCAAGTTTTAAGTCATTATCCAGCCTCACACCAAGATTTGTCACCACAGGTTTCACAGATTGAGCAAGAGCCCCAAGATCAGTACTTAAAGTATTTGCCTCACTAGGCCCAAACACTATAATTTCATTTTTTTTGTCATTTAAGAACAACAAGTTTTTGAAAAAAATTTATTATAGACCGCACCAACACCCATGTGAATATATAAAGTTAATGATCAATTAACTGTAGTCGGACTATTGTTGGAGCATAGAGTTATCAAATCTACATGAAACCACTTAAAATAATATCAGAAAAGGAAAAAAATCACATCCAATGTAAAAAAAAAAAAAAAAAAGGTCAGTTAAAAAAAGAAAAGAGCCTTTATTTAAAAACACAATTAAATGTATCTGAGCATGAAAAATTGGGTGAATTGGCATCATCCCAAGTTTATCACTCGTCCCATAAATCAGCAAGAAGGGGGGTGCAACACTTATTAAAACTCATTTAGCATTTCAGAAAAGGTGCCTTCAGTGATGGAGGATATGTGATTGCGATAGAGACTATAGGTGATACTAAAGTGTCTTTGATAAACCCTCCTGAAGAAGGATCAGACTTAGAGTTGGCAGATTTAATAACCTCAGAATGTACACGTACAGCAGTAATGGCAGGCAACTTTAATCTGATTCTGGAGGCAAAGTCGGACACAACAGATGATAAAAAACATTACTCTGAATCATCAGCAAAAGTTCTAAGGAGAATAATGGAGACTGGAACGATAGATGTGTGGAGAATGTGAAATCCTTTGGACAAAGATTACACCTATTCTTCCAAATCACACAACAAATATTCAAGGACTGGAGTATTTTTTTTTTCATGTTTGAAGACAACTTAACAACAATAAAGGGATGTAAAATTCATGAGATTACGCACTCAGACCATGCACCAATTTTCTTCAAGGTGCACTACACAACTTTTCTGGTGGGGGGTCCACTTCCAGGGAAATGTTTTGCTTTCCCTGGAATGTTGTCTAGATATTCTGTAATGTTTCATGGTAAAACATTAAACTTGTGTCTTGAATTTATTCCGTTATAGGTGTTATTATTACACATTCTTTCTGTGAGCGGGGTCGCCTCTCTGCAGACTGGACCTGTAACTTGGCCTGGTGATGTCATTAGCTTGTCTCCATGAAGAAAAATGAGTTTAATGCCCAAACGTTCAAGGCAAAGCAATGACATTTCTATGGTGACAAGCAGGTAGTGGAACCACCTCCAGAGAAGTTACACAGTGGACCTTTAAAATTTGATATAGATAAAGAAATTGGGAAAACATTATGGAGAATAGAAAACTCACTATTATGTCTGGAAGACTTTAAACGAAAGATACATTCTGTAATAAAGGAATACATGGACTTAATAATAATGGAAAGTTAATCTGGTGATCATTTTTGAAGGGCTGAAAGCAGTACTACGAGGAGATATCACAAATTCACAAACTTAATGGATGTAAAAAGATCCTGATGGAATTAAATAAAGTCAGGGAAATATTAAATTCAGAGCTGAGTGGAAAAAAAAAATTGAAAAAACCTTTAGCTTTTAACAAGCAAAAGTATTATGACTGAGAAGCAAAATCTTTAAAAAAATTATTTCCTACAGACTGAGGAAGCAGACATTAAAAACCATTGTAATATAAAAATACAACAAATATTTCTTTTTTAAATAGGAAAAATGAAAAAGCTGGAGAATTGGCAGAGTATTATTGTAAATTATATAGCACAGAAAACAGTTACTCCTGATTAAGTGAGAGAATATTTGAGAAAACTGAACCTGCCGCAGGTGACTGATGCACAGAATGGAAGTCCTGCTCAACCAATATCTACTGAAGAAACAACAAAGGCCATCAGAATTTAAAAACTGATAAAAGCCCCAGAAGTGACAGGTTTTCTGAAAAAAATTTAGAAGCAATTCAAACAATTCTCATACACATTCTAATACTCATTCCAACCTTACTTCACACATATAACTATGCAACTATGCACTAGAGCAGACATGAGCAAACTGTGGCCCGGGAGCCACACACGGCCCGTAGGGGCTTATTAATCCGGCCTACCAAATGATATTAAAATAGGTAAGGGAAAACCTTGTTCAAAGTTTTTCTGCTGTGTTTATTTAACTGAAATTTAATACATTCACTATTAATTTGATTAATGCATTTGGAAAACAATGTGTACACTGAGCCTTGCATATTCACACTTTGCTACATGTTACAGGCCAAATCTCTAATGTATATAGACATGTATATATCCTGGCCCCGCCCCTCTGTCAAGTTTTAGAACCCACTGTGACCCGTCAAAAAAGTTTGCTCACCCCTGCACTAGAGCAAAAACTATGGGCAAGCGCAAGGGTCAACTTGGTCATCACAGTCATACATAAAGGCAAGGACTCATCACGTGTTGATGGGGTACAGGTCAATTACACTAGTAAATGTGGATCAAAAAGCAGCATACGAGCAATAAGATTAGCCAAAGTTATGCCTGATATTATAGGCATGGATCAAACCGGTTTTATTAATAATCGAAACTTGAACGAGAGCAAAATGATCTTCAAGCTCTAACACGAACACTTTCATATCTCAAAAGCAGAGGTTAAAGTTAATCACATATTATCAGAAACCTTTGAACGACAAAGAGGAAGTCCTTATGCTGTCACTGTGTCCTTGGGCAAGACACTTAACCCACCTTGCCCTCAGTGTATGAATGGGCGAGTGGTTCCTTGATCTAAAGCGCTTTGAGTGCCTTGAAGGTGGAAAAGCGCTATATAAAAAAGTGGCCATTTACCATTTACCGTAGAGGAGTACAGTTCGGTCTCTGGATACAAACTGAAAGAAGATAAATGAGAAGCTTTGAGTTATGGCAAACCAGTTTCAGATGAAATAAAGCAGAAAGACCAATGGCAATAGGAGAAGGAAAAAATAAAATACTAGGGAGTACAGATTCCGAAAGCTATAGATCAGCTCTATAATCAAATGTATAGTAACTCAGAAGCTTCAGTGAAAGAGGATTTTAGGGTGGTACTTAATCCCATTAACTCTAACAGGAAAGTCTGATACAATTAGAATGAATGCACTCCCAAGATTTCTTTTCCTCTTTAAAGCATCGCCATTGTATATCAAACCACCAACATATGGAGTTAATATGATTGACTGAGATTCAGGAGCAGGACCACACCTTAACCTCCTCCTCCTCCTGCTCCTGTCCAGCAAACCACAGCTCACCTCAACCACACCTCAAATTACCCAGAAGCCCGATTTATACAAGCCTATCCCGGCAACACCGTCTCTGTCTCCGCTCTCTCGACCCCACCACCCCATGTCTCTTGTTCAACTTTCAAGAATCGGCTGGGCTAATCGCCTAAGACAGAGCCCCCATCCTGAGTCTCCACCCACCCTCCACATCTATTCATATCATCAATAAATATCTTTATTGTATATCATGGTTTTAGCCTTGTTAGTGAATTGAGAGTGGATCAGATGTTGCTGAAATTCATTTTAGGTAACAAAAGGACTAGAGTTAATCTTTGCACACTTAAATTAGTCAAGAATGTGGGAGGAATGACGGTACTCCATTTACAAAATTACTACTACGCATCTCAAATCCTCGCAATACACACAGCAATGGCAAAAATAATTATGATCAAGCAAAATGGAGATTCATAAACTGTTGGAAATGACTGACACTGCCAAGCAAAGACTTAAATTCCTACAATACATGGACTATGATTCAAATAAAACTATGGAGGAAAGTAAGTAAAATGTGTAAATTGGAGAATGAACTGCCTACATTGAGATGCATCTGTGCAGATCCAGATTTTCATCCAAACCAGACTGACAGTAACTTTAAAATGTGGCACCAGAAGGGTTTAAAAATATATCCACAACTTATAGATAAAAAAAGGGAATAATTAGTTTTGAACTAATACAGAGAACATATGGGCTCCCACACTTCTTTAGGTATCTGCAAGTCAGAAGTAGTTGAAAGTACAGGGAATAATTTGTGGCCAAACTGGGTCAAAAACAGACTAGGGACTGTTAAAATAAAGATACAACTAATTAAAAAAGACTGAAAGTTCTATAAAAAGCTAAGCAGTGTAAATAACCAACACTATTGGGTCCAATGATAAAAGTCCAGTAAAAATAATCAGGTTGTTGGGGGTGTGCTGTCCATTCTGTAAAACAAGGGGAAGCAGGGGCAGTCAAATGTTCTTTACAATGAGAATTAAGGTGCTGGTGTGGCCAGGTAGTCTCGCCAGAGCACTATAAAAACAATACTTAGAGGGCAGGGCACAGAAACTCTGCCTGTCCGCTGTAATCGGCGTCGCACTCTGGCTTCACCTCTTCTCCGTGCTCCGTCCTCGCTCTAGTCCCCCAGCTGGCTGAGCTCACTGCAAGACAAGTGCACAGTAGTTAAGTGTTCTCGCACACACACACACACACACACAATAGGCAGCAGCGATCAGTCCTGCCAGAGTACTAAAAAGCGGTACTTACAGGACAGGGCAAAGAAACTGCCGAACCCGCTGTGTTCAGTGTCGTACTCTGGCTTCACGTGGACACCTTGACTCCGCGACAGATACTGCCGATAGTCGCTGCTGGCATCCATGGCTGCTCCTGCTCCCAGTGGCTCTGCGCACACTTTCCCCAGATTCTACCATCTCCCTTGTCTCTCTCTCTGTCCTGCTTTGAATTTCCCCTTCCTGTAAAAGTACTTTGTGCCAATTGGCTTACCCCACCAGTCTGTCGGTTCACTGGCTAAAAACAAGAGATAAAACAGTCTGCCACAGGTACTAGGAGATGGGTGATTAAAAACAGGAAGTAAAACACACAGCACTGCACCATAGACTGTATAAAGAAGTGGACTAAGTGTGACGTCATCCATAGTGGCTCCAGTCAAATAAAGCGTGTGTCGAG
The DNA here is from genome assembly GCA_019594935.1 of Periophthalmus modestus. Lineage (NCBI taxonomy): Eukaryota > Metazoa > Chordata > Actinopteri > Gobiiformes > Gobiidae > Periophthalmus > Periophthalmus modestus. The sequence continues at coordinate 15,355,334 of JAIEZT010001243.1, forward strand.
GCCAGCACTTACAGGGGCGGATTTGAAGCCAAGTTCCATGTTAGGAATTCTGAGCGCAAGTATCATAGTAAACCAAAGAGTCAATCTGGAGCTATCTGCACCTCTGGTTGTGTCAAGGAGGGCGCTTAGCAACGCTGCCAATCAAACCTGTTGCTAGAGCTAGCGGGAGCAACCTCAGGGAAAAAAGGCAGCTGATTTGTCGCTTTTTAATGTTCATATCTTAAGTTACAGACACAATAGCAAAATAAAAATGATATAATAATAAAAATACCAGGATCATGTAAACCAAGATGACGAGCCTGATAGCAGTTACAGAGAGAGGGGCGACAGTTTTCTAATGTGAAGTGAATTGGAGCCAGAGTCATGAGTAAGCAGGCTCATGATCACTTCCTATCTGGAACGTGGCTAGCAGGTTAGCTATGTCCATTTATATATACAGTCAATGCAATGCACACAGTAATAACACATTTCAAAATAAAAGCACGCGGTATAAAAACTTGCAAATCACCTCAAAATGCGCCGTGCTTAGTCATCCTGTGACAAATTGACCGGTAACGGTAATACTGTTGGGAATAACTCTGAATGAAGTCTCTAGTAAAGGCGGCAAACATCTTTTCAGGATATTAAGGATAAGTGCTCCCCTAATGAATTACAACTCATCGGCTACAGCAGAAATAGCCCAACTCTTAGAGAAGTGGAAACATCTGATTAAGAAGACTAAAGAAATGGAACAAATCACAGTTAAAATGAAAGGTTTAGGATTGGGTCAAAAATGTGGGATAAATGGGAGAACTATGCAACTGAAGCTAAACTGTAATGCCTCAAAATAGTAACAAATGGCAACATACGTTTACTGTTAAATACCAACCAAGAGGAGCACTTTTTTCTTGCACTGTGTTGTACAAGTAATCGTATTGAGATCCTTATTCTATTTAATGAATCTACACAGATCTGACCTGTAATGTGGCCTAGTGGCATCATCAGTTTATTTAATGCGACACTGAGGGACATTGCAGGCAGAGCAATTGGTGGTGACGTTGATATATAGATTGTATGTATAGATAGGTTTACTTACATATTCATTATTATTACTTTATTGTATCCTGTGCCTTGTACCCAGTTGTTTCCATGTATTTCAGCAAAAGTGTTCTTGCCCCAGCACTGATATATTTTATAAGCAGTGTTACGGACCAGTCCTGTTTGTTTGGTCTTGCCTCTGCTTTCCCAAATCCACCCTAGATCTAGTTGTTTAATTTGCATCCACTTTTGAAAATTATCTTGTAAGAATAAATCTACTTCATCATTTTTTGACCACCATTTTGTCCTACACCCGGTTTTAACATCATTTACATTACGTGTCACCACCCCTGGACAAAGTGGCACATAACAAGCAGCTCTTGAGGTGAAATATGTTCCGCTTTGTACTGTCTGCATCTAATTACAAAGCATTTTTATTGTCCGATACTCAGGAAGTGCACTGTTATCATGCTACTTGTGTTTAGCTGGACCGTGATGGCAAAATCCTGAGAATGCTGCATACCAGGCCAATGAGGTTCACCTGGTCTTCTGATAATTTATTCTTTTCGGTCTGGAAAAAAATCTATTAAATTAAATGCCGCACACCTTTTGAAATGTACTAGTTCTGCTTTTCGTGTTTTTAAGACTATAAAAAGCAGGTACAGTGAATTTAAGTGTTAGCGGAAGTCCATTCTACATACAATGAGCCGAGGAGGACACTGTCTCCCCCAAAGACCTTGTGATGAGGCCTGCCAGGATGTCGTTTGTCAAATTCACGGGCTGGCTACATTAACTCTCCATTGTAATCCGACAATCCGCCGCCTTATTGGGGCAATAGCTCGGCAACGCAGACGTCAAATTTATCTTTTTGAGAGAATTTTCATTGTTTAGCTGCGAGAAAGAGCAATTAGCCAGATTACGTTGGGAGGTTTTAACAGCGGAGATGCAGGGATTTATGGTATTTATAGGAATGGATGGTTTATCTGTTGGCGTTGTGGGGCTTTTAACAGATTGCGCTGGTTTTTAAATGACGGACGTTGCGGCAGGGAGTGTGACATTGCAGTGTGATAAAGACAGCAGAAAGAGTTAGAAAGGCAGTATTTCAGAGCATCAAATCAGTGGGATGTTGTAAACAGAAGGCGGTAAACAGAAAATGGGATTAGAAATAAGTTTAAATCAGAAGGAAGACTCTGTTATTGGCTTTTAGAATGCATGTAAAAGAGTCTTTAACCCTCAGACCTTCAAAAAACTCACATTGTGGGAGATAAGCACATTTGTTGGCTGTAATCATATTCTCATATTTTTTCAAACTTTCTTTTTTATTTGCTCAACCAACATCTCACTGTATGATCCATATTTGAAAGTGTGTATCTTCAAATGTTTTTAACCCTTAAAAGTCAATGCATTTCATATTATACACATCACATTTGAGCCTGATGTGTGTAAAAGTTTATCAGCCATCATTTTGCAGATCCATTATTATTTTTTGGCAGTAGTCAGTTTCATATAAAAGTCACGTTGTGGGAGTTAAGCACACATGTTATTTTAAAAAAGAAATACATAAATAAATATACGTGCTATTAAAAAATACAAAAAAAACCCAAAAAAAAACTACCCACATATTTTTTAAATAGTTAGTAAATTAGTTAGTAAGTTAAATAGTTTTTTGTTAATTCAATGAAGATCTCACCTTATCATTTATATTTTAAAATGTGTATTTTCAAATATTTTAAACCTTTAATTGCTGGTTATCTGTCATCAAGTCAATGCATTTCATACTCCAAAGATTTTTTGTTTTTTGTTTTGTTTCATTTGAAGAGCCTAGTGTGTGTAAAAGTTCATCACGCAAATGCATTATTAGGCCCGAGCCCCTACAGGGCGTAGGGCCTATTGCTTCCGCAACGATGAGTGCCTGGGCGAAGCCCAGGCACTCATCGTTGCTAACTGTCTTGCCGACTTGTGCGCGCAGCGCACAAGTTCGGCTGAGGACGGTCGTGACCTTGCCCTGACTCCACTATCCCAGCAACCCATGCCGTAGGCATGGGCCATATTGTTATTGCTAAAATGAATGGAAATGAATGGGAGTCATGGGGGACCCCGACGTCATGGCGAATGACGGGCGCGTCAGCGCCCGTCATTCGCCATTGACCCCACGGTGACGTGGGAATGTCGAGAGCTTTCAAAAAACGTATAATATGTAATTCTAATGTTTTCGGATATATTGTTTTTGCTAAAAATATTATTATTGGCCCTCGCCGCTCACGAAGTGACGGCGAGGGGTATTGTTCTTCGAAGTTTTTCTTCTTATTATTATTATTTTTATTTTTCTCCCCCTGGGATCGCAATTTTCACCCCCTAAACGTCGACGAAAAGTCTCACATGGGGGTATCAAATCGATCGGCCTCGCGAAAAATTCGAGAAAATATGCATCACAAAAATGACCCAGACACGCAGGCTCGACAGCGCCACCTAGAAAATTGCAAATTTTCGAATGAATTGGGAGCCGACTCGCATATTTCGCCGTAGCAAAGCCAAATTCACACCAGTGATAGAGCTCATGGAGACGAGCAAAAAAGCCAATCATAGTGCTGCCCTAAGGCGGACAGGAAGTCGGTCATATTCGATCGAAGATTCGCCAATTTTTTCGCCGCCTGTTTTCAAAATACTACAACTCTCATGTTTTTACTCCAAAAGACGTCAGATTTCACATGTCACATCTGGACACATGGGGTTTCATACCTTATCCGATCGTTTGCAATAATTTCGTGTCGTTCGCCCGCACGCCGCCATCGAAAAACGCCTTCGTTTCCTGTAATTTCGTTGTCCTCTCACGACCAGGGGCATTGTCCTACAGATCTCACATTCACATGACATATGTGTAATTATGGCATGTATGGAATGGACTATAAACTGTAATGAAAATGAACACTCTAGCGCCCCCTAGCATAGACGTGAAACGTCAACATTATCGGATTACAACCAAATTTGGGGAATAAATCTGCGATCTGATGAGGACCAAAAAATTATATTACGGGCTGGGGTCATTTCTCACAACTGGCCAGTAGGGGCGCAAAGAGTCCAACAAAAAACATTTAAAAATATATTACTCACACGCCTTTGCCCGACACATCTCAAATTTAAGTCACATATGTTTCATTCGGCCCTGAATCAAATGCATTATAAAGTCTAATCAAAATGAACACTCTAGCGCCCCCTACCATAGACATGACACATCAATATTATCGGATTCATACCAAATTTAGGGAATAAATTTGGACCACAAAAAGGAGCAAAAAATTATATTACGGGCTGGGGTCATTTCTCACAACTGGCCAGTAGGGGCGCAAATACTCCAACAAAAAACATTTAAAAATCTATTACTCACACGGGCTTTGCCCGAGACATTTGAAATTTAAGTCAAATATGTTTCATTTGGCCCTGAATCAAATGCAATATAAAGTGTAATCAAAATGAACCCTCTAGCGCCCCCTACCATAGACAGTGACACATCAATTTTATCGGATTCATACCAATTTGGGGAGTACATTGGACACCTCAGAAGAAGAAAAAAATTATATTACAAGCATGGGTTATTTCTCACGGTTGGCAGCAGGGGCGCACAGACTCCCCCCAAAAATAATCATTAAAAATGTCTGACACAGGGACATTGGTCTGAATCGCTCCAATTAACATCAAACATGTGTCTTTGGCCATGAAATGTCATGGATTATAAAGCTCCTTGATAAAAACTTCAACAATGAACGGCCACGCTGTCTTTTGATTCATAAAAAGGCCGCCATATTGAATAAGAAATTCGGCATCTCTTTCGCCGCTTGTTTTCAAAATGATACAACTCTCATGTTTTTACTCCAAAAGACGTCAGATTTCACATGTCACATCTGGACACATGGGGTTTCATTTCTTATCCGATCGATCGTTTGCAATCATTTCGTGTCATTCGCCCCCACGCCGCCGTCGAAACACGCCTTCTTTTCCTGTTTTTTCCATGTCCTCTCACGACCAGGGCAAATGATACAACTCCCACGTTTTTGCTTCAAAACCGGTCAGATTTAACATGTCACATCTGGACACACGGGTTTCATTTGTTATCCGATCGTTTGCAATATAATTTTGTGTCGTCCGCCCGCACGCCGCCATCGAAAAACGCCTTCGTTTCCTGTTTCTTTCATTCCCGCTCACAGACACATGGATCAGTCTAAAGACATAAAACTCTACCCACTGATGTAGAATAAAACTTTGAAGACAGCAGAGTAATGAGCACGTGACCAGTGGACTCTATAGCGCCCCCTATAATATAAATTACAACACTCAACTTTGTGCGATTGGTATGAAACTTTGGGGAGATAATTGTAGGCCCAAAACCAAACCAAAAAGTCAATGAGACTATACCTGTATTATGCACGATTTTGATGGTTCTAAGTCACAGACTCCACCAGTTTAATGCAATGATCACTCTGCACTATGGAAACAGTGTGAGAGGGGGGGGCGAGGGGGGGCGTGTGGCCGGGGGGTGGCCGGGCAGGGGGAATGCTGCGTGGAGGCGGTGGCTGGACCCCGGCGGTCGCCAGGGGAGGCGGTCGCGACGTGGCGAGGGCCATCATCGCCGCTTGCGGCTTTAATTTTTATTATTTTTATTTCTTCTTCTGCTCTTTGAGCAGGAATTTGACCCCCTGAACATATTCAAAAACTCACCAAATTTTGCCCAAAATTCAGAAGTGGCGAAAAATTATTTTTTTTATATGGTGCATCATTGGGCATAAAAAAATGGCGCGACAGCGCCACCTACAAAAGTCAAAATACATTGCGTCAATGGGAGACACCCCGACGTCAACTTTGTCATAGAGCCACCAAATTCGGTACACACATTCTTCAAGTGATGCCAAACACAAAATATTATTATGGCCACGCCCCCAGACAAACCGGAAGTCGGCCATCTTGGATTGAAAATTCCGAAATGCCGAGTCAGCATTTTTGTTGACGTCGCATTTTCATCAACTCCTCTGAAGGCGCTTCACCTGCAGGGCTGAAAATCACTGGACATCATCTAGACAAGTGGGGCATCAAAAGTTATCCAATTTACATTGATACGTGTAACGGTTTCCGTGCGGCGAAGCCGCAAAAGTCCATCAGAATTTTTGCAATTTTCACATGTCAAAATTTGCTCCCGTTTGCACATACAAAGTCCGATTGAGCTCAAATTCGAATCAGTTATAAAACTTTCTGGCCTAGACCTACTAATTATGAAAGAAAACTATTTGGTGCAATAGCGCCCCCTACAGAATAACAAATAAATTTGCATGGAGGGCCCAAATGTTAGTTTTCCCAAATGTTACGAAATTTCACACAAAATTCCAGTGGGTCATCCCAATCAATAAAGTCAATCAGACCCATGTCGTATCTTGCACCGTGTTGCCATGACGATGCGCCAAAATGCCCATGTTATCCTAATGGGAAAGGTCAGAAAATTTCCCATTCATGAGAAAAAAACATTAGTTTCACGGAATTAAGTGAAATTTGCCAGAATGACTCATCATATCATCCTGATCAAAAAAGTCAATCACACCCATGCCATATTTTCACACTCTGTTGCCATGGCGATGCGTGAAATACCCCATGTTATCCTAATGGGAAAATTTACAAATTTTGCGACATTTCAAACTCTTATAACGGCTTCAGACCTTCAATGAAGAATGTGAGATTTGGCACGTTGATTCTTTACATCATCCCCATTAAAAAAGTCTGAGGTGCCAAGTTGGTATTTTGCACGGTGTTGCCATGGCGATGCCTGGAAAACCCCATGTTGGTGCATTTTGTGCATCAGTGCTCCCAATGTCTTTTGACTCTGTTTGGTGACAAGTGCAGCCCAAAGCCACAATAAAACAGAGGCAAGGGCGGATCAGCGCCACCTGCAGGGAGTGCCCGGTCGGCCGAGTTCGAAGCGCGGCCCGCGAGGGCCGTTCGATGCCGCTTGCGGCTTTAATTATTTTTTTGGTACTGGTCCATGTCATAAACTTTACATTGTGCGAATTAAAAACATTTTTGTACAACGGAAATATATTTGGCTATACAAAATCAGTATTTTAAATATTTTTAACCCTTTAATGGCCAACGTTTTGTCATGAAGTCACTGCATTTGAGGTCAAATATCACAAAAAGTGGATTATTTTCAATTCAATTAATGCAACCTTTTTGTGTTGTTATTAAACCCTGGTGTATGTGAAAGATTAGCAGCAACAATTATGTATTTGCACTGTTTTTTGGCTGAATCAAAAGGACACTTTGTGGCAGCTATTTACAAAAATGATCACTGGAACCCATTCAAAGTTTTGTTTTTTGAATCTGCTGTAATAAAGTAATAAGGCGCACTAAAGACGCTTCTCCACTTTCTTTGCATCATTTGAACCCTGTGGCTTTAAGTTAATGCTCCGAGGTACTTTTTTGCTTTTTTTGCTCTCTTGGATATTTAGAGTAATGTAAACGAAAGGCTACTTTTCCCAATGAAGCACATACAGAGTCATGCTGTAAACATCATATATGAAACTATGGTGGACTTTGTATAAATTTAACACCAACATGTGTTTTTTTTGTTTTTGTTTTTTTTAAATAATCAGTCAAAAATATGATTCTCTGAGCGCAATAATAATTTATTTAGTTTATAGAGCATTTCTTTAGGCACTCAGACACTGCAATATTCTTTCAGTCCACACTGTGGTGTGCACTGGGCCAGGCTGATGGAATTGAGGCTCTCAAAACTGTGCCTTTGGCCCCTCTGACCACCACCAATCAGTTACACACCATATTTATACTAGTAAATGTGGGTGACGTGTCTTGCCTAAGGACACAATGACAGTATGTGCCCTGCTGCCCCCACAGTCGTCTCCCATACAGCACTAACCAGGCCCGACCCTGCATATCTTCTGAGATAAAATAAGTTTGGCCATTGACCAGGAGGTATGACCCTAAACTGTCAATATTTATGTGATGGTATATGACTCTGGATGTTAGTAAACACTTATTTTGCATTTCTGATCTTACATTTCATACTTGCCCCTGCAGATGTACCAACATCTTTCAATTACTTCATTAAAAAGTAATGTTAACAAAAAAAAAAAAAAACAGTATTCCACGCTTATTAGACACTAATTCCAGAGTGACTCACCTACCTAAACAAAACTGTAAGTTTTTTTGACATGATGTGCATATATATATATATCTCATCTAGTATAGTGTATGGATGAGCAGTTACCAATACATAGAGTAAAAGTCAAATAGTGTCTCTTTCACTGGAACTTTCTCTGAGACTCACCCAATCACATACACCTACACATAAGTCTGATGTCATAAGGGCTAGAGTCAGTGTCCCCTCTATGCAAAATTAGATGCATTTCAACCACTTAGCATATAAGGTAAACTTACATAATCATTCAAAACTATGCCTGGACACTAATTTGAAGTCAGAGGGTTCAGAAAATATATAGAAATTTGAGGGTAGATAGAAAAATAGTGATTATAATGGAAGTCAGTGGGGAATTACATGCATTTCAGCCTCTGACAATTTAAGGTAAAACAATATCATCGTCTAAAAATCTATGTCAGAACAATAGTTTGAAGGCAGATGTTTCAGAAAATATATAGAAGTTAGATATTGCCTGCTTTACACTTTATACTGTACAGGTTGAAAAATAGTGATTATAATGAAAGGCAATGGATCACAAACACCCACAATGGAAGTACTTTCGCTAGCATGAGTATTTTCATCAAACATTTGGAAGTTATGCAAGAAACAAAAGTCAAAAAACAAAAAAATTTTGCCAAAGTGTGATATAGGATTTGGCCGGTAGCTGATTTTGAACCATGAGTCAGGATGATGTCCTTTCTGCCACTGTGATATTGCTCCATGACATACAAATAACTGTCTTGGATTGTGCCATGTGGCTGTTTCCTTGTAGTTCTCCAATCTCTGCCTGTTTTACGTTTTTTTGGGGGATTTTTTGCTCTTAAAAATCTACCGTGACAGAAACTCGAATGTCTGGGATAATGTCAGGCAGTTGGTTTCCCATGATTCTTAGCAACAGTGAGCCTGATCAGATGATAAGGGGTGACCCTGTCAGTAGCTTCTGTAGGTATATTAGTTGATACACAACAAAATGCCTTGTAAAATGCACAGAATATATATTACAGTCTCAATTTATTTATTATATATCTGCTTTTTCTAAATGTAATGTAAAGGCATTATCTTGACTAGAATAAATAAAAATCCAGTACAGCCCTTTAGGTTTTTAATTACACTAGCTAGGATCATGTCAGAACAACAAAGCAAATGTTAAAGACGCTGTACCTGATTTAAATCAGGTACAGCGCCATAAAGTAGCTATACTTGAGCATCAGGTATAGCCACTTTAATTATATTTTGTGGATAAAGTGAGAAGGGGCAAAGAAAGCCAGGTGCACCAGGGCACCTGGCACACCTGGCTTACCTCAGTGCACCAGGGCAGGTGCACTGAGGTAAGAGAACCCAGGGGCAGTGTGGCAGGTGCAGGTAGGAAAGGAGTGATGAAACCATGAGCTAAAGGCTCCTGATAAAATGAGGCTCAGGAAGGTTTTACTGTCCATGTTCATCCAGCAGACTAGGGATCCTCCTCTCAGAAGTGCAGTTCTTGGAGTTAAAGGCATTGTACCATTTTTTTTTTCTTCTTACTATAAATGTCTGTAACTGTCCTCTCACAGAAACATATCATATATATATATATATATGTGTGTGTGTGTATATATATATATATATATATATATATATATATATATATATATATATATATATATATATATATATATATATATATATATATATATATATATATATATGCTCTAATCATATATATGTCAAATCAAATATTAAGGTAGGCTTAGTTTTATTTTTGAGAAAAGTGAATTATCGCTCTGGAATTTTTCCTTTTACAGGCCCTATTATGTGTAATGTTCATGTATCTTACATCTAGTTAAACACACATTTAAAACATTCAAATGATTTCTTCAAGGGCCAGCGCAATCATCTGTGTAACTTGTCCAGGGCACTACGGATAAAAAATAACCTCACGTGTTTCATGAAAGTGCACTAATCTAAACTAACTATAATCTATTACTAGGCTTTAATAATTATGAATGAAAAAACTTTCTTAGGGCTGCATTAAAACAGGCCCACAGGCTGCAACTTGTCCAGGTTTAGTTTAGTCACAAATTGAAATAATCATCTTAAACATTTGCATAATTCATGAAAAATACAGTAGCTCTTGTCTCCTCATACCTGTCCCCCTGAAACACTTTGAAATAAAAAAACTATAACAAAAAACTATAATATGCTCAACTAACTGAATCTATTCCATCCAATACAAACTGGTTCTCACCATTGTCTACAACTAAACTAAACTAAACAACGAAATACCAAACAAATGCCTCTATGGTAAAACAGCCCGGGGAGTAAAGCAGAAGAAAACTGTTGAAATGTAGTACCTTTTTCCTATATCTTTTCACTCTCCGCAGTTCTTGGGACTTTATTTTTCTTCTCCATCATGAATCAGGTTTCTGTGCCATTTTCAGCTTGTTTGTTCACCTAAAAATAGAAAATAGGACATTAAGCAGTTTAAAATAGGCACAGAGATGTGACTGAAATATTCAAAGCTATTACACCTTATTCTATGTTATTAATATGTTATTATGAGCCATGAACGCTTTATTTGTTTCTTGTTTTATTTATTATTCAGCAAGAACCATGTTAGTCTACATTTAGTTATACCCTAATGGCAGCCTGCTTGCAAACAATACTTGTGCCTTTTTTCTTTTAGTTCTCCAGTCAGTCAGATCAAAGAACATCCCAATATATTATTAATCAAAAAAGCCATTAAAACACGCACGTGGACCGAAGTGAGGTAGTCAAACGATTCACTACATCCACACGTACTTTTATACATGTTGGTGCTATATGAACCACCCCACACTCTGAGGACTTCAGGGATCGGCCTCCTGCTGCTGCCCAGAGTCAGGACTAAACATGGAGAATCAGCGTTTCAGTTTTATGCAGCTAAAACCTGGAACAGTCTTCCTGAAGATGTGAGACAGGCACTTTGAATTACACTGTGTACGAATTGTGCAGCTAAACAGCTAAAGGAACAGATACAGGCGAGCGGCGTTTTTACTTTCAGGGTCCCAAACTCCGATAAAACAGTTCATTTGTTGCGAGTTTGGTAAAGAGCGATTTGATAAAACATGACTATCTGCAGTGTTAAATTTTACAGTAGGCCCATAATCCCTGGCAGCAAATATAAAAGGCAGCGCAGATGTTCTTAAAAAGCGAGGAAAATGCTAACATTAACCCCACTGTTGGTGTCTGCATAAACAATGTGCGAGTCAGAATAGAACGACATTAATTTATGTAATCATTCTCATTTCATTAAGCCTATACAATTAATCACAACCGATGCGAGTAACAATGTACTTCCCCAGCACTCCACATGAGTCCTCTTTGCATTAGCTGTGATTGTGAAGAAAGTTACCTAGAACAATTTGTGAGTTTGATAAGATATTCGTGCATGCTCCTGATTGGCTAAGGAATGTGTCGGTTTCAGATGGCGAGTTGTGATTGGTTGCTTCAAAGCTAATGACCGAGCTCAGCGCCAAGAGTCGTCAAGAGCAGAAAGTGGGCTTCTGGATAATCAGCAAGCAATGGAGCAAGTGTCTATTTCATAAGGGTTAATTAATTTGAAAATTCTGTAAACCTTGACTATAACTGTTATACTCAACATTTGCCAAATTGTTGTGTGAGGGCAACTGCATTAATGTGGGACTCTAGTTTAGCTTTAGCAATTATTTTCCATTTTACTTCAAAAATGCTGAAATGTGGCCTGTTACATTATAAGCTTGTTGGTGCCTTTTCCAAGTAACTCAATTAAGTGAAACTGTCCTATGGGTCATTTTCAAACTGTAGGTACTGCATGTCTTCAGAGTAGCCAGCATTACTTAGCAAACAAATAAAGCATTACCTGCGATCAACAGCTAATCCCAGCTGTCTGTCAACACCATGTATACTCTCTTTGGTTTAGTTTTCTGGTACTGCGCTGGCTACCGATATGTTATACAGGGTCACTGACAGTTGAAACAAATTCATAACTCTTTTTGTTTCTAAATATTTTTTTTATCTTTTCAGAGCATTTAGACTTACCCTTCCGACATTAATATGAGCAAATACAGCACTGAGGAACGACCCTCATTGTACAGTGGTGCCTTGAGTCACATGAGTCAAATTCAGAAAACCAGCGGTGTTACCGTTGACATTTTAATACCAGAGATGCCCCAAGCGTAAACGTCATTAAAGGAATAATAAATATTTTTCAAAGACAGGGGGCAGTATATGATCTCCTGAGACCTGACTAGTCCTGATTTCTTCCTGTGGGTCTATCTTAAAGAAAAGGTGTTTGTGAATAAACCTCAGACAATAAACAACTTAAAACATAATATTGAAGATCAAATAAGAGCCGTAAGCCTGGAATGCTTTTAAATGTTATGCAAAGTATGTTGGATCAGGCTATTCAATGCCAAACCCAAAATGGTGGACACTTAAAAAACTTTATTTTTTAAAAATTAGGTCATTTTTACTTCCCCTAGTTTAAGCAGTGATAAGTTCAAGTGTAAGTGAACAATTTAAAACCGTATATATTCCCAAAAATCTCAGTTCAGTTTACTACTGCTAAAATTTGGTAAGTTTAATTTAAGAATTAAAGGAGCTACTGAAGATTTAAAAGTGTCAGTGACCCTGTATTTCCATGAACTAGGTGCAGTAATTGGCGTAGATAAATATCCATGACTTTGTCTCACGTCAAGTGGAATGATTCCATGGAATTCAAAATTTTAAAAATCATACTTGGGAACATATTAAAACAAAAGTGCAATAATAGAAACATCCAAAAAGAAAAAAAAAAGTTTTATTTTGGATCCAAATGACAAAAAAAAAAAAAAAAAAAAAAATCTTTCTTCTACAAAAATCTTTTTTCTACACTGAAGACGAGGGTCGGAGCATTATTAATGAAGACACGCTTCTGGGAGATCAAGAAGAACCTGCGCAAACAGCAGACTCATGTAAGCTCTTCTTTGATCTCCAAAAACGTTCAGAAAAAGAATTGAAGCTGCGATTGCACAGTGTCACATTGTCGGACGACTGGAGAAAATGTATGATCTCCAGACGACTCAGATTAAATAAGTTTGCCACATTTGGTTATGACAATGAAGAATTTATAAATAAATGAGAAACAATACGGAATAAATGCTCCCAGGACTTGAGTCTTTTACTGACTCAAGAGGCTAGGAAACAAAGAACTCTTAAACAGTGACAGACTGAGGATCCAAAGGCTGTTTTAAATCAGGCTGAAGTGGAAGAAACCAGCTCTACACTGGAGAAGAAAGTGAAAGATCATGTAGACAAACTGGCTGTGAAACTGAACTGAACAGGATTTGGATAAACTACAGCAACAGAACTGTGGACCACAAGTACATGGAGATACACAGGACCATCACCTGCCACCGGGCATGTCTCACGGAAAAGATTTTTTAAGCGTGCACAACAAGCATCAGAGAAAAAAAAGGAGGGAAACCAGAAGAAACAGGAGGGGGGGCAAGGGAAGACGAATGTTGATTTTTTTCTTCTTTTTTTTTTTTTTTTTTTTTTTGCATCTAAAAATGTGTTATTTTCAAAACTCTTACCACACAATGAGTCACTCTATCAATACAGAGAATGATGAGGGCAGACCCTACTCCTCCTGCAGCCCTAAGTCCTCCTTAATACACCACTTTTACTAAAAATGTATCTCATGAGCTAGAGAATATATTCAAGCAAGGCTCCCAAAAAGAAAAAGGCATTATAATTAAAGAAAAATCAAGATGCACAAATGTGGCATCTAATAGAAACGATATAATCATAAAAAGTGCAGAAAAGGGTCGAGCAGTCTGTGAGTGGAGCAGGAAAAATATGTGACAAGCTTTAAAATAACAAATACAGGTTAATTATTCCCTGTTCCCATCACATCCAGTGGACAATATGTAACAGTTAGACTTGACCAAAAAACATCAGTGGATCACTAATAAAGAATATGTTTTTCTCAAATGTCCTTTGCCTCGTTTTCCTTCTTTTTATATTCTTCCAAAAATCCATAAAAACTTGTTAAATTCTCCCGGTCTCCCAATCATCAGTAGCTTTTGAATGTGTAGTTTAAGCTCATGTCTGCTCCTTTGGGAAGAAACATACTCAGATCATAATCCTTTTAAAGACAAACTTGTTTCTTGGGGCAGAGATATTGGTGATGTCATTCTCTTTATCTCAGGGGCTCAAAGAGTATTGTTGGACTTCCATCTATATGTTTACAGTCTAAACACCAACCTCAAGCTTATTCTGGAGTATGATCATTAAACTTACAAAATATGACCAAGGCAACCTACATGGATCTATATTCAGGAAACGGACGAACCGCAATACTCTTCTCAATGCAAACAGTTTCCACTCCTCCCTGGTTAATTGACAATATCCCTAATGACCAAATACAGAGGCTGAAACACACATGTGAGTCTGATCAGCAGTTTCTAAGCCAATTAACGGATATGTAAGAACAGTTCATTCAAAAATTAGTTGCTGTCCTATCACAGAAAAGGACTGAACTGCTCAGCCCCCAGACCCAGACAAGAACCAGCGCAGAAGCCTTATTTCGCCACACTGTACAGAAAAGAGGCAATTCAGGTCTTACAAAGGAATTGGGATACTATTGTGAGTGATCCTCTGTTGAGAAATGTCTTCCCTGAGGGCCCTGGAGTCAGCTTTAGAAAGGCTCCCACCATTAAGGACAAGTTGGTGAGGAGTTACCTTCCATCAACCAGATCTAGTACTTGGCTCTCTCATCCAAAGGGCAATTTCTGCTGTGGTCATTGCAGATACTGTGAGAACAGGGTGAAAACAGGCACTTTCATGGCCATTTATACAAAACATATTCAATTAACAGCTTCATCAATTGCCCTCAGTGTTTCTATGTGGACCTCACCAAAAGAAGGTTCAGAGACAGAGTGGCTGAGAATAGATTTGCTATTCACTCCAAAAACCTAAATATGGAAGCTCACCAATCAAATGACTCCACTCTGAAAGTATCTGGCATGGAAGTCATCACACTGGATGCCAGAGGTGGGGACAAGATCCAACACCTGAAGCCAAGAGAGGCTTATTAAATTTATGTCCTTAAGGCCACAGAGTGCCCAGGTCTGAATTAAGACTTCAATCTCTCCTGCTACCTATAAGTGTGTACTATCTTTGTTCAACAATCTGGTTTATACAAAAGAAGAAAATGACAGACGTCTAGTGCCGTAAGTAAAAACAATTCCTGCTAAAACAAAACAATGGCCCTCTAGTGCCCTAAATCAAATGGTTCAAAAGAAATTAAATGACTACCCCTAGAGTCCAAGTGGAAGAACTGGAGAATTTGCAGTCTGTGAGCTTAAATTGGTGCTCACCCTAAAGAAGGTGAAAGCCACTATGCACTGATGTGTGTTTTTAATACGTCTTGCCCTATTAAAATAAAGAATGTAAAAAGTTTAGTTCATTTTCTAGGTGAGTATAAGTATAAAGTTTATTTTTTAAAAACAGTATTAATGCAATTAATAAGATGACCTTCTAGCATATAACCAGGGGGTATACTAAGGGAATCATTATTTGAATATAAAACACTCTACACAACACAACATACAAACAATATGATCCCGCATTAATAATGCATTTTCTTTGTTCCTTTTTAGGTTGCTTTGTGTTTGTGACATTTGAAGATGGATATACTGCTAAAATATTTAATATAGCAGGCTTTCTTAATAAAAATGAGAACCTCATACATGCCTTTGAAGATGCTAAATGGTCTGACAGAAAGTTTTATAATGCAATTGTGGAATATGTAGGAAAAGTGGGCGGCCAAATAAGGGGGAAAAACATGAATTCACAGGCAGAGGCAGAGGTGGCGAGGTTGAAGGAGGGAAATGTGAAACTAGAACACGTGATGGATAAGTATGTTTCAATTAGGGTGAAAATGACTATCTCACGATTCGATTACGATTCTGAGGCTCACGAGCCAATGCAGAAATGATCATCGATGCATAGATGCATCTTTATGTTTTATTATGCATGTTACCATAAGAATAGTGGCTACTTCATTGAATGTGCAGAGCTGCAGGATGAAGCAATGACTTTTATTTAACACAACTGCTTTATTAAAAAGCCATTTGCATCGTTTTTTAAAGTGACAGGCATTAGTTTAGCTAGAGGTGGAAAATACTGCTGTTCTAACAGCACATCTACTACAAAGTAGTTGTTAGCAGCACATCATGCTATGTTTTAGCTTCTCTGCAGACTTTTATTAGAGAATCTACAGCCCACACGCCTCTGTGCTCTGTAGGGACACAGTGTGGAGTTTAGAGTCGATCTGCACTAAAGCTGCTTTTCGAGTGTAATATGAAGTTGCCTCCATCTTGGACAATGGAAGAAATTTTTACGCCACATGTTAAAAGAGCGCCGCAGTTTGTGTTGTCATGTCTGACCATCTTTTCCTGAAAACTTAAACAAAAAAATAACACCTCAGAAGCAGCAGTGTGCTGCAATGTTCCACTGCTGCAGAGTAGAGAGAGGCCGAACTAAGAGTGAGAGACACGGGGAAAAGAAACAGGCAAAGCTGATGCTTCAGTGAAACTTTAAAATCTGATTATTGGCATGTCTGCATCAATTCAGAATTGTGTTATTAGAATTGACGATGAATCAAAAAAGCTGTTATTTTTCCCACCCCTAGTTTCTATTACTAATTCAAACTAAATGTTAAAATGGTGGGGTGACTGTGGTTCACGTGATTAGCATACAGCTCTCTTCTGTACTTTCCAGCTAAAAAAACAGTGCCGTTTCACTGTGATGTCACTGAAGACAGAGTTAAACCACAAGTTGACATGTCTCTGAGTGACAGTGTGCCTTATGTTGGACAGGTCAGGCTGTGGAAAAGATGATACAGATGTCAGCTGCATGAAGAAAGACCGAAGGCAAGAACATGTTTATCTAGCCAGATAAAAGCTCTGTATATTTCACAGGTGTAGTGAAACAGTGTGTACAATGACATTGACTGGTTGAAATTCAATATAGACAAATATCTTGAGCTTTGTCAGAACTAGTATAACCTGGTAAGACAAAGAAAGTGCTATTATTTTGTGTATAAAATGACATTCAATTGCCTACAAAGAGCATTTTTTATTATCATAGTGGTATTGATATCAAGTCCCGAGCCTATTCCTTTTCTTTATTTGTATGTGTGACCCATGCCCAATGTATAAAATAATGGTGTTCCAGCTCCACAGAACAATGCAATTCCCTGGACATGCTGACCTACACAGCGCCATGGAATCTGCTGGCACACTTTCAACTTTACTTTGACTTGAACTAAACTCCAAGAGAAAAGTGAAAACAAGAGTCCAGTCCCACCAGGTGAAAGGAAAATAAAGGTGAGCCAAAGTCAGCATGCATCAGTGGAGCCAGGTGGTGCAGGAGGCAACACAGAGACAAAAAGTTGGAACAATAAATGCACAGGGGATTTACTAATAAGGTGCCACGGCTCTTGCAAAATAAATAAATAATATACAGATAAGATCAGCGACAGGTCAAACTTTTGAAGAAGTTATGTAAACCGGCTTAAAAAGTTTTCTTTAAAGGACCTGTACCCCATTTCTTTTCCATTTACTTGAGCAAATTGTGTCTTACCCCAGTAGCTCTCAAGGTCAAAATACAGCGTACTGTCTACTAATTATATGCGTTAGTGATAATCAGGAAGGGTGCGGTTAGCATGGTAGTTGTTAGCTTTACCGTCAGGGAAAACTCCGCTCCTGCACTTGTGAGTAGCTGCGTAAAGTGCTCGTAAACTCATCACTGTGAATAATTAGGATGTTCAGAGTGCATAAGGTAAGTGAGCAATAGATTTGGGCTGTTGGGAACTGTGTTAAAATGAACAAATTCATTTTTAAAAATATTTTTAAGACAAATGCAACAGTTTAAAATACACTGCCTGGCCAAAAAAAAAAGTCGCCACCAAAAAAAAATTTGCTTATTGCTTAGTTAAATCCAGGTAGTGACTTTTTTTTTTTTTTTTTTTACGCCGGGCAGTGTAATAAAATAATGGTTTCCCCTAATTGTTAACTTGTTGAATTTCATGCATGTTTGATTAATTCTGTGTATTCTCCTGCAGCTGATGCGAAAGTCGTCAGGAAATTTCAACTTTTCTGCTGACCATCCCTATCCATGAAAAATGTTCTGTTGCCATTCCCACCAGAAAGTTACATAGTCACTTTAAGATGTGAGGGTTATTACAGTTGTCTGGCAGGTGGCAAAGATTTTAGTCCATTCCTGATTTATACTTTATTTTTCCATCTACTACAGAATAGGCTGCGTTCACATTCGAAAATCAGATTATGTCATTTCCGATGGAGGACTGGGGCCTATATAACTGTATGAGATTCACAAATGTTGAAGTATATATTTGTTTGGGATTACCTCCACAGGGTTGCCATATTAATCTTATGATCAGCTTTTTTTTTTTTTTATCTACAACAATCGTGTCTTTGGCGTTTCGAACTACTTCCTGAAGCTACAGTTGCAAGAAAAAGTATGTGAACCCTTTGGGATTATGTGGAGTTTTGCATGAATTGGTCATAAAATGTGCTCTGAACTTCATCTAAGTCACATAGAAAAACACAGTCTGCTTAAAATAATACTACACAAAATATTTTTATGTATTTATGGAACATAACATGTAAACATTTACATCGCAGGGTGGAAAAAGTACGTGAACCTTTGGACTTAGTAACTGGTTGACCCTCCTTTGGCAGCAATAACCTGGACCAAAGGTTTCCTGTAGCTGCAGATCAACTGTATAGCGCAAAAAAATATGAAAAATACACTCTGTTTTGCTTAAAGTGACAGAGAAGACATTGAACTTGGTCCCAATTTTGCTTCATGTGAATAGATTCGGTAATTACAGAGATATTAACCATAAACCAGACAAACAAATCCGCAATTTAACAGTGAAACAAAAAATTCCACCATAGAATTTTGACGTGTTCGCCCTGTTTAGACGACGGATTCAAAACTGTTCTAACGTCACCTAAACCCAACCTATATAACTTGGTGAACAGTCAGTCAAATGCAAGAAATTAGCTGATCATATCTAGCTCTGAAAATAGTAAAATTTAGCATTCGTTTGATCATATTCTAAAACAACCTTGAAAATAGTACATATTTTAAGCCTGCGTTTTGAGCTGTCAGTCACACAGCTGTCAGTTCACACTAATGGTTAAGTGATTGCATTGTGACTCGGCTTGGGCCCGTTATCCGATGCGAGAAGAGACGCCAAAACACATTTTATTATTCAAGGCCAACCAGCGTGGAATTATAATATCGCACTTTAAAGTCTGTGATCACTACACAAGTCGTTTGGTATTTCTTAGTTTGCATAAGTTTGTGTGGACCCAAAAAAAGTATTATATAAATTTGGTTCACTGCAAATTAAGCTGCAACTTCTTCTCGGTAAACAATGTAGCTAGCACAGTTTAGCGCTCGCTTGTTATAAGGGCTCCATTAGCCTTCTTAAAACTAATTGGATAAAGGTCGGACCAAATTGGGAAAACGCGTGAGGGTTTTGCACATAATAAGTCGAGAGATGATGCCGCTGTAAACAAATAGTCTAATGAGGCATAATTCAGAGGAGGGAACCTTAATAGCATAGCGCCAACCGACGGCTAATTGGCGACGGATTTCAAGCTGCCACCACAAAGGTTGGTCTTGGAAACATGTGCAATGGTTAATAAGGGTTGAGAGTGCGAGCTAGCTTTAGCAGGGGGGCAATTATGACAAAGCTTTGCACTTCTGACTCTAGCTAAATGCCGCGCGGAACCTGGCAGGGGCCCCCCCAGGGAAGCCGAGGGCCCCGTGCACACGCTAACGAGAGCGCAGAACGTAAACAAAGATCTGAAGTATGGTGAGGAGAACATCTGGACCTTAGCTGAGGGCATGCTAATAAAAAGATATCGCAGCTAGTGGCTATTATTACTGTATGTCTCAGGTATGAATTTGGAAATGATGAGAACTTATGTTTGCCAGGGACGTCCAGAATGATATCTCTCCATCTCGAGCCAGATTCAGAATATTATTTAAATATTGAAGGAGCTCATTAGTGGTGGTAGTAGTAGTAGTAGTAGTAGTAGTAGTAGTAGTAGTAGTAGTAGTAGTAGTAGTAGTAGTAGTAGTAGTAGTAGTAATACAACCCCAATTCCAATGAAGCTGGGACGCTGTGTAAAACTTTAAAAAAAAATACAGACTACAGTGATTTGCAAATCCTTTTCAACCAATATTGAACTGAATAAACTACAAAGACATTATATTTAATGTTCAAACTGATAAACTTCATTGTTTTTATGCAAACATTAAATATAATGTCTTTGTAGTTTACTCAGTTCAATATAAGTTGAAAAGGATTTGCAAATCACTGTAGTCTGTATTTTTTGTTAGTTTTACACAGCGTTCCAACTTCATTGGAAGAGTTGAAAGGGTGGAAAGCAACTGATTACAAATACTTGCAATGTTGTAATCGAGTAGATTTTTAAACTGACATGTAACTGAATAGAGTTCTAGTCGTGTTATTGCACTTTAAATCATAAAAATGACTGAGCACTGTGGCTTTCTTTGCTCCTTTCTGTACCACCAAACCCACTTCTCCTGCTCTGACGGGCCAGACACATGCAGGCTGCAGTTTGAGAAAGTAAGAAAGGTAAAAACATTTTTTCATCCAAAGATCATGAACAAAGATAAAAAGCAACAAGACAATTAACAATTTATAATATGTATGTATGTATGTATTTATTTTACACATTATCGCTATCAAATATGATGATCATTTAAATATTAAGTACATTATTAGCCAAGTAACTGAACTTTTACAAATTTTCAGTGCTCTTTCCACCACTGGGCTGAAGTAAAAATGACTAATCCTATTAAACAATAACACAAAAATTCAGAGAAAGGAATGTGGATCAACACTTCCCCAACATAGGAAAAAAACAAAGCAAAATGCACAGATCATTCCACAGCCTTATAGTTTGATAAATAATGTTTTATTCTAGGGCTGCGACATATGCCTTTTTTTTTGTGTCTTCATTATTATTATTTTTTATAATAGCATAATACTTTTGATTACACATGAAGACTTTTTGTTGAAAGAAGTTAACAAACTTTGAATAAATGTCATTGTATTTTGTCATAATAAACCCTGTAACTGCAATAACAGTTAAATACTTAGGATGTATTACAAATTCACACCACGGTACACTCCTAGGTACACTCTTTATTACTTAAGTTTTTCAAGTAAAAAAAACAGGGGTATTACCCTTTTATTGTGTATTCATTGTTTACACATAACACATTCAGATCACCATGTCACCTTTTATCATTTTGAAAAAGCCATATTCAACCAAAAACGATTTAAAATGTTTAGTTTCAGTTTTGTTTTTGCTGCTGCGAGTCCCTGCTCCCATTGTTCACAGCGCGAAGACACTCCACCTTCAGAGCGTCGTCACACACTCCTCATTGTTCTGTACCCTGCTTTTGTATATTTTTATGACAAATGTAGGAGCATGGATTACTTGTGGGCTGAGTCTTGTACAAGAAGGAACAATGTGGTGGAAAGCTACAAAAAGTTGTTTTTTCCCCTCTGTAAAATAACATTGGCTTAACTAAAACGCTGCATCTCTCCTTCATCAAAATGGAGGCTAAGGCTTTGGACCTGCTAGGAGTTTTTTTTCCTCTTATTTAGCTTGGCTCAACTTTGAGTTCAGAAGTATGTGCATATGCTGATGTCACATTTGAATATAACCCAGCACATATCTATTTTCAGCTATAGGAGTTATGCAGTCGTGTATGCAAGAGCAGACTTTATTGGAAAATTATGAATTCCATCCGTCAAAATTTGAGTTACAGCAGATTCTAGCTACCTTCTCATCCTCACCGACAACATGTATTATATAAACCATTCTCTTGTTATTCATCACTTGTTTATTTGTGTGGCAATATGTCCCGCAGGTGAGATCTGTCTCTTATAAGCTGCATTTTCATCGGGCGTTTATGTCAGCTGTCAGTCAATATAAACGCTTCACTCACGACGGTCGCCCTCTGACCTCACCACTTCTGATCCCCTTTTGTCGCTGTCCCTCTTGTCGCCCTTGTCTCCAGGTGAAAGAGAAAACCCAGTCTTGACTCTAAGTTGTACTTTTGTTGTGGCACTAATTGGTATTTCTGAAAACGCAGGTTGTTGTGGTGCTACTGTTCACCTGTGTGTGTCACAAGCTCCGAGATGTTTGCAGCAGTGATGCTACAGATTCAAGGGTAAAACATAGTCTACTGTAGACATCAGCTTTTAACTAATGTAATGTGCATCAGATGACATGGAGATCCCACCTGCAGCCTTGCCTTTTTGGTTCAGTCTTGGCCTTTTCTTTGTGACCATGAACTGTCCTCGATGTGGAACAAATTTCAAGAAGCAGACTTGTATGAACTGTGATGATGAACAGGCAGGTGAAATGAAGTACAACAATGGAGCTGTTCAAAACTATTTCAAACAAACTTATCTAAAGAATAAATCCTGTCGTGTTAATTACTTAATAATTTAAACCTTGCCTCTGTACATTCAACAACAAACTTGCGCACCTCAGTTTAAGTTCCTGAGCCTATCTCAGGTGGCGTTGTTTGACAGTTATATTTTGTTACAGCTAAAGTTTAAAATAATTATAAATGAACCGACCACTTTACCACATTTGGTTGGGATGGTCCATGTTAATGAGCTTACATCAGACACACTATTCTGTAAATGTGCTGTACCTGACTTTTACCGTCTTAAAAATATGAAAAACAGAACTAGTTCATTTTAAACTTTTTTCAGTGGTCAGAAGTTATTCCTTTACTTAATGCGTTCCAAGCATTCAAATTTTTCACAGCAATGAATTTATAAGTGCTTTTCACAACTTTTAGAGGCCAGAGCGGAGTTTTGTGGTCACACCAAACTTCACAGAAACTAGCTGACAACGACCTGATTATCGAACAACAAAAACACTTTATAATTAGATGCAGACAGTACACAGCGAAGTCACTTTGACATCAAGAGCTGCTTCTACAGGGTGGCCCAAAAGTCACTGACACTTTTACATCTTCAGTAGCTCCGATAATTCTTAAGTTATACTCACCAAATTTTAGCAGTAGATAAACTGAACCTTCCCAGATTTTTATCAATACAGTTAAAATTGTTCACTTACACTTGAACTTATCACTACTTAAACTAGGGGAAGTAAAAATGACAAAAATTTTTAAAATAATGTTTTTTAAGTGTCCACCATTTTCAGATTCACACTGAATAGCCTGATCCAACACAC
Source organism: Periophthalmus modestus (assembly GCA_019594935.1). Taxonomy (NCBI): domain Eukaryota; kingdom Metazoa; phylum Chordata; class Actinopteri; order Gobiiformes; family Gobiidae; genus Periophthalmus; species Periophthalmus modestus. Next base: position 15,378,884 of record JAIEZT010001243.1, read on the forward strand.
TTTGGATAACATTTGAAAGCATTTCCGGGCTTATGGCTCTTTTTTGATCCTCGATATTACGTATTAAGTCGTTTATTCTCTGAGGTTTATTCACAAACACCTTTTCTTTAAGATAGACCCACAGGAAGAAATCGGGACTAGTCAGGTCTGTGGAGATCACATACTGCCCCCTGTCTTTGAAAACCACTTATTGTTCCTTTAACGGCATTTACGCTTGGGGCATCTCTGGTATTAAAATGTCGACGGTAACACCGCTGGGTTTCTGAATTTGACCCATGTATATATATCTGTACTGGGACAAGTCAAATTTTGCTTCGCTGGAAGGTTTAGAGAATTAATCCTTTACAACAAACAAGGTATTGAACTCCACCAATTGTCTCTGTATTTTTTATACAGACTAATATCAGTCTGGTCCCCACGTCGTCCATTCAAGCCCCGTCAAACGTGATCGCACCATCAGATTTGTTTTTTACGGTATGAAACAAAGGAGCTCATTGGTCACCTATGATTTAGACTTTAGTGCTTCGCCCATTGATTCTGTAGAAGTCCGTAATGTTTTTCAGACCGCTGTGATATTTTTTTCCTTTATTTTTTCCAGTACTGACCATGCGTGTCCCCGATTGACTAATCCACCTGTCAATCACGCCCATCTGAACTCGGAGCGATTCACTGGCGAACGGACTCATCCTGGTAAAGTACTGAAGTGTGTATTCTGGATCCCAGGCAATTTCAGAGGTGGTAGAGTAGCCAAAACTTGTTCAATAAGGCTTAAAGGTGGAGTATGTAACTTTTTCTGGCATTAGGGTCCACCACCTTATTGCTTTACCTGGAAGGGTCAACACCTTGTGGCATTTATTACTGAAGAAATACGTGGGGAATAGGAATAGACAAACTATGAAACTAGGATATATTAATGAAAGGCGCTACACTGCTTTTAACTGTCTTAAAAACATCAAAAACAAAACTAGTTCATTGCATCAGGTCCAAAGTTATTCCTCACTCAACTCATCCACTCAGAACATCCTGATTATTCACGGCGACAAGTTTATAAGCACTTTTCCCAACTTTGAGAGACAAGAGCAGACTTTTGCTAAAAACAACTAACATGAAAATGACGCACTTCCTAAATTGCTGATTGTGAAAAGAGTACAAAATATTTTGACCTCAAGAGCTACTAATGCAATATAACTGCACAGATTTTGCTGAAATACATGGGGGGGGGGGGATTATCTTTAAAGGGCCTTCATTATGCTAAAAAGTGATTCTTGTGAGCTTTAAGCCATGTCAGAATGTTGTTACCTCATCCTAGGAACACATCTGGAGTTGTGTTTTGTTTCATTCACACATTTTTGAGTTCCCCTTTATTTATAAGTCTGTCTACATCTCCAAACTCAGAATTGAGAACTGAAGAAGCAGCTTGGATGAGCAGCGAAACGTCTTCACTCCTACAACAATTTGTCGAGCTGACAGATTTAAACTTCTTGCAATGACATCACAAGGTGGAATGGGGTGGTTTTTGTTTGAGAGAAGAACTTCTCACTTTTGTTTCATTCACAAGTTTAACACACAAATTAAACACAACTCCAGGTATGTTTGTGATGAAGAAACATCACTAAAACATAGATCAGAGAATAGTGTAATATGGGCCCGTCAAAGGTTCGTCCACAGACAAGCTCAAATGTACCAAATGCCATTTTCAAAATCCTCATCTTTTCCTGGCCCCTAAAACTCCTGAACTTTCACTTTCTTGCATGTTCAGCAAAGTTACAACTCATTTAATATTTCATGGTACATTCCTTGTTCATTTTCTATGTGGTAAAGTCATCGCTGTAGGCCCCCCCAACAGCTGCTCCAATCTCCCATCATCCCGAATCCTGTCCCCATCTCTCCCGAACCGTCTTCCCAATAACACGCCTGGTTTAGGGCTGTACGAAAGACCCACCACTGCGCTGCTTTGCCTTCTCCGTTCGCCGTTGGAAGCTGGCTTCTGGTTATGCGATGCCAACTCGTTCGAACAAAGAGCGACGTTTCACCAACTCCCGGTGGAAAAAAAAAGACTTTTTCTTCCTCCCGTCGTGCAGAAAGTGAAACCTGAAAGAATAAATGGCAAATTCATTCGTCTGTACTCAGCGTGGCTCCGCTCCTCTAGCTGTCAAGAGGTTTTGTGCTAAGCTTTGCCACTGGCGATAATTTAGAATGGTAAGCTGGTCGTTTGTGGAGCGGCTGTTGCTTTGCTGGTGAGGAACGATGGCTTTCTAATGGAGGTGTTCGAGGTTCGGTTCGATTGCTACTGGGATGCGCGTACTGCCATTGTGTCCTTGGGCAAGAAAATGTATTTGACTGTATTTCCAGCAGTCTACAGAGGTTGTGAATGAGCGCAAAGCTAAAGTGCATGAAATGGAATGTCTAAAAGGACAAACAATTATTATTTTGGTGTTGAATGTTAATTGGTCATTCTTGAGATATTTTTTCAACCAAGTAAAATTGTCAATCAGTGAAGTTTTTTGGTGTTTTTTTATTTTTACAATTTAGAAATAATATAAATAAATATTGGGTGGTAGTTGCTTTATTGGTGTAAAATAAAATTAAATAAAATTGAATTAAATAAAAAAAAAAAAAAAAAAATGCATTCTAATGCAGAGTGGAGGTTCGATTCCTGATATTGGTGTCGCATATTGCAATTGTATCTACGGGGAAAACAATAAATCTAACTTACCTGTGTAAATGTGTTATGGTGGTTAGTAGTGGTTGGAGATGCAGAATTGTAGCCATGCCTGTTTTGTTTTTTTTGTGCAAATTTAAAGGTAGTCCATGCAAAATTTAGATTTAAAATTTTATAAACTTGACCGATCTATATTCCCAGATATGAGATACACATGTTCAAATAAAACATATATTTTACTGAAAACAATTCTGATGATGATTTATTCATTGCCACAGCCTTGAACATGTTAAATTAGGTTGTTTTGGTTCTCAAGACGATTATCCAATCAGAAAGCAGAATGAGCCTCGCATGAGTTGCTTTTTTGGGTTGGTCATTTTGGGTTTCAAAGCTGAAATCCAGTTGGTTTAAACCTAAAATGCCTCTCTCTGGTCTGAATGGTCACCCCGAAAACCTCAGCACTTGCAGCCAATCATTAAGTCATCATTTAGTGAATTCTGGAGGTTCTGAGCTTTCCCGAGAGGCCTGTCCATACACTGAGAATGAGAAAAACGTGTTTGTGTCCTCTCTCTGCAGGTTAAGGCACTGGAAACCCAGGTTCAGTTGTGATTATAATATTTCTGTTAAATTGTAAAAGCACTATTCAGGTAGAAGGACGCTAACCCTCCTTCACACTCACAGTGGTTACAGGATTTCATGTCCTGTCTAAAGCTAGAAAAAAAATAGATTTTCAAACAAAATATCAATGCATTTGAGAAGACATGGGCCGTTTCCTACAGTTGTACCCAGCTCTTTAAAAAGACTAGGCAGCATAGATGCATTGAATAAATACAGCACCTTGCAATTTGTTCTTTTTCGTTTTCTTTGTTTTTGTATTATTTTTGTATGATTGGTTCTTGTTCTATTAGTTTTTGATTTGATGATTAGAAAAAGTATCAAATCCCCGTGACCTGGCTCTTATTTGTCCTAGAGGAGGAATCATGCAGGTGACGTGCCACATCCAGAAAGTCACACACTGTATCTTTAAATCAAACCATGGCTACACATGCACTGAAACTATTCACACAATACTGAAATAATGCAGGATGCCAATTTCCAGGAAGCGTTTTAAAATAGACTTAGTGATAATTAGATCAGCTTTTGCCCTTCAATAAACATTTACAACTTCATATTTAACCCAGCCTTTTACAGTGTGATTAGGAAGAATGCCGACAATTAAATTTCATTGTGAAATCCTGTGTTGATTGAGACAATCGACAAAAGATTCCTCTGCTCACTCAGAGGAGTACATGGGGTATGGCGCTCATAATATCTGTGATTAACACTGCTATTTTTACCTCTAATTATGGAGATGGAGAACTCGACACAACTCACAATTACACGCCGCCATCTTGATGAAGTTTGCTTTGGAAATGAACACGGAGCAGTCTCATTTCTTAATAATTTCAAGTGCCATAGTCAGTGCCAAAATGGTGACACTTGCACCGTGAAAGTACAGCTCCACCGCTAACACTAAACCAGGGTTAAATAAGGACTAAACCCGGGCTAAAGGTTTAAACTAGCATTATACCTGGTCTGATCCAGAAATTAAGTTAGATGTCAAAAGCTGGCATAGAACTATACAATACAAAATACTATTCCTTTGGCTGAAATCTTCTCAGTATGGCATTAAATCGTGTTCCAAAGTGTTCCAAAGTATGGAACATTTCATTTCCATGGAATCATACAGGTATGTGCCACCTCCAGAAAGTTACAAGGTGTTTAAAATAAAGTCACCATTTTATTTCATTATTTTCTGTTAATATAAAGCAAATAATTAACATTTGAAGATGATCTCTTTTAAATTCATAAAAATATTTAAAATTGAAGGATAAAAACAGACAAACACAGAGTAAACTGGGGCAGAATCAGGACTAAACCAAAATCAAAGGGCTATAGGATTAAAATGTCTTGGACTAAAAATCTAAACTTGGTCCTGTCCAAGTCTAAATCAGGACTCAAGCCAAAACTGATCTAAACTGAAACTAAACTAAGCTCAAAACCAGGACTAATCTAAAATAGATTTAAAATGACTCTATAGGACTAAACCAGACGTAAAGGTCTAAACCAGAGCTACACCAGGTCTGAACTTGGATTAAATCTGGTTTGACATTGATTTAAAGGAGCACTACGTAACATTTCTGGTGAAGGGTGTTCCATCTGCTGTTTTGCTTGGAATGTTCCACAGTTTGGTATTACACTTATCTGTCGCCATGAACGCAAACAGGTGACAACTCCAGGCCAAGTTACAGGTCTGACTTGTGGAGAGGCGATTTCCTGAACATAAACGAGATTGGCTGAGGTTTCTCTATTAAACACACTGTACCAGATTTTTACCTTATGTATTCTGAACATTCTAATTATTCACCACGATGAATTTGCAAGCAGTTTTCACAACTTTAAGAGACCAGCCTTCTCAGTAAAGCTAACATCAACTAGCATGCTAATTCATACTTCCTGATTATCTAATAATAAAACAGCGCGCAGTGGACTTATATTTTATTAAGCAGCTCTTGAGGTAAAAATACCTGCACAGAGGCAAGACACACTCTGCTCAAATACATGGGAATACAGGGCTGACACTGAGAATTACAAATGACTGAATCTAGACCTTGATTATAATTAGATTAAATGCACAGCCCAAGATGTAAATAAAGGAGAAGGAGAAGCGCAGTGCTAATCTAGTACGAAACTCCATCTATGCTTGAACTAAGCTAGCTAAACCACGACTAATCTGATTATATCCACACGAAGTACACACGATCTTGATAGAACAGGAAGAGGAAGTGTTGGAGTGAAAGTGACGACGTGTGACCTCGCCAGACAGAAAAAGAGTGTGAGAAATCAGTGCGACTTCATATTAACAACTGTATAGCACTTTTACCTCAGTGTCTGATACAGTAACATACAGTTGGAACGAGAAGTTTACAAACACTATATAAAAAGGCACATACACTTTTTTTTCTGACTGACATGAAATCAGACAAAATTTCTATTTTAGCTCAATTAGAATAAAAAAAAAAAAATTCTATTTGCCAAATGCCAGAATAAAGAGACAAGTTTTTTAAACAATTTTTCACCATGTTTTTCAAAATCAGAAGTTTGCATACAGTAAGATTACCTTGCATTTAAAAAATTTGGGAAAACCCCGATGATGTCATGTCTTTGGAAGCTTCTGATTGGTTGATTGACAACATTTGAGTTGATTAAAGACACATCTGTGGATGTATTTGAAGGCACACCTGAAACACACTGCTACTTTGTGTAACATCATGGAAAAGTCAAAAAAAGAAACTTTTGAAGATGCTGCTGAAGCTGGTAAGAGTGTGTCATTATCCACAGAGAAACAAGTGCTGTATCGACATGGGCTGAAAAGCTACTCTGCCAGGAAGAGGCCATTACTCCAAAAGAAACATAAAAACATCAGATTACAGTTTGCAAAAACACACAGAGAGAAAGACCTGATTTTTGGAGACATGTCCTGTGGTCTGATTAAACTAAAATTGAAATGTTTGGCCATAATGAGCATGGTTACCTTTGGAGGAAAAAGGGAGAAACTTGCAAGCCTGAGAACACCTTCCCAACTGTGCAATATGGAGGTGACAGCTTCATGTTTGTGGCGTTGTGTGGAGAGAACATTATGTTGACTGAAACACATCTCAAGACATCAGCCAGGAAGTTAAAGCTTTGCCACAAATGGGTCTTTTAAATGGACAATGACCTGAAGCATTCTGCCAAAATGGTTACAAAGGAACTTAAGGATATAACAAAGTCAATGTTTTGGAGTGGCCATCACAAAGATCTGATCTCAATCCAACTGAAAATTGCAAGAAGCTATTGTGAGAAGCTTGTGGAAGGATATATACAAAACAATTCACCAGAGTCATACAGTTTAAGGCAATGGCACCAAATACTGATGAAATGAATGTGACTGACTGACTTTGAAGAAAGTAATAAAAAAAAATCTAAAAGAAACCTCTCTCATTATTGCAAATAGAAATAATTTTGGTAATCCTAATTGACCTAAAACAGGAAAAGTTTAGTCTGATTTCATGTCAGACAGGGAGAAAAAAAAGCGCAAGTGGCTTTTTATATTATGTATGTAAACTTCTGGTTTCAACTGTATCATTCTGCATTTGCCAGTCAAACTTGGAAGTCCAATGCAACATATTCTTTTTAGATTTTGTTCTGCATGATTGTCTAGTGCACTTTCAAGAGTTAAAAGGTCCTGTACCAGATTTTATCCCATATGCAACAGCTACAGGAGAAGAACATCCAGGGGGTGTGGAGAAGTCTAAAGACCATTTCGGGCTTCAAAGCACCCTCTGCCCAGACGGAGGGGGACCTGCGGTGGGTGAACGACCTCAATTCTCACTTCCTGAGATTTGATCAATCACCCACCCCTCCCCCGACCCAGCTGCCTGCTCTCCCCTCCCCGGCTGGACAATGGGGAACTCCTGTACCTCCTCACACCTCTGCCTCTGCTCTTCAGTCCAATACACATGGACTCATACATCCCCCCAGCCTGCCACTGTCATTTTCTACAGCCCAGGTGAGACTTGAGCTCAAGAAGATCAAACCCAGGAAGGCAGCAGGACCAGACGGCATCAGCTCCAGGCTCCTTAAGTCCTGTGCAGATGAACTGTGCGGAGTTATGGAGCATGTCTTCAACATGAGCCTAAAGCTGAGGGTGGTACCACAACTCTGGAAGACCTCCTGCGTGGTACCGGTGCCCAAGACGCCACAGGCCAAGGAGCTCAGCAGCTTCAGGCCGGTGGCTCTAACATCTCATTTGATGAAGACACTGGAGAGACTGGTCCTTGGCCACCTCCGCTCCACCGTGAGCTCAGCGATGGATCCGCTGCAGTTTGCGTACCGGCCTGGCATCGGAGTGGAGGACGCCGTCATATACCTGCTGCACACGCTCACTGTCTCACCTGGAGAACCCCGGCAGCACTGTGAGGATTCTGTTCTTTGACTTCTCCAGTGCTTTCAACACCATCCAGCCTCTGCTCCTGAGGGACAAGCTGGAGACCGCCGGGGTGGACTGTGACCTGGCAGACTGGATCCTGGACTATCTCACAAACCGGCCCCAGTTTGTGAGAGCCAAGAACTCTGTGTCTGACCTCATGACCTGCAGTGTGGGGGTGCCCCAGGGCACTGTCCTCGCGCCTTTCTTTTCACTCTTTACACTGCAGACTTCAGACACAACACGGACAGCTGCGTCCTGCAGAAGTTCTCTGATGACTCCGCCATCATTGGCCTCATCAAGGATGACGACGATGTGGAGTACAGAGGACTAACGCAGGACTTTGTGGACTGGTGTCAGCAGAACCACCTCATCATCAACGCAGGGAAGACCAAGGAGATGGTGGTGGACTTCCGCGCACGACGCACTCTACTGCCCCCTCAGTGAACATCCAGGGAAGGGACATTGAGAGAGTGGACTCATACAAGTACCTGGGTGTTCATCATCTGAACAACAAACTGGACTGGACTCACAACACAGACGCACTGTACAGGAAGGGCCAGAGCAGGCTCTATCTCCTGAGGAGACTCAGGTCTTTTGGAGTGAGAGGGCCACTCCTGAAGACCTTCTATGACTCTGTGGTGGCATCAGCCATCCTGTACGGTGTGGTCTGCTGGAAACAGCAGCATCACAGAGAGGGAGAGGAAGAAGCTGGACAAGATCATCAAGAAGTCCAGCTCTGTCCTGGGCTGTCCTCTGGACTCAGTGCAGGAGGTGGGGGACAGGAGGGTCCTGGCTAAGGTCATCTCAATGCTGGACCATGAGTCTCACCCCCTGCAGGACGCTCTGTCTGCCCTGGAGAGCAGCTTTAGTGACAGACTGATTCACCCTCGCTGTGTGAAGGAGAGGTTCCGCAGGTCTTTCCTTCCTGCTGCTGTCAGACTATACAATGAACACTGTTAACACTGAACATGTGTCATTCAACCATATTTAATCAAACCCATGTGCAATACCCAAGTCACTTTATCACTTTCACTTTGTATATCTATATGTATATATATGTGTATATTAGAGTTTTATTTTTGAATCTATTTCTTAAATTATTTCTTACTATTTATCTATTACCCTGTTTCTTCTGTTCTCTATGTGTGCCTGTTCTCTATGTGTGCGGTGCAATGCTGGAATTTCCCCACTGTGGGACTAATAAAGGCTTATCTTATCTTATCTTATCTTATATATTTCACCAAAATTTGTCTTGGCCCGGTGCAGATATATTGTACAAGATCAATGTGTACTGTCTGTATCTAATTATAAAGTGACTGATCTGTGTCTGATAATCTGGAAAAGCACATTTATACATTTTATTAAGTGGCTTTTTGTGTTATTTGTTCAAATATGATATCCACTTCTAAATATATTTTATTAACACCTAACCAATGAGTTATAAACGATAGATATGGTTTATTTATTTCATGCATCATCTCTCACAGGTCGAAAGAGATTAAAAATATGAAGATGGAAAGTGAAACGCTTCTCTGTTCTTTGTTGACCTCCAAATCCTTTGAATGGACAGTGGGTGTATAGCGAAACTCCTGCAGAATCCTAATGCAGACCTGCCCCCTAACCACTATCCCCTATCTCTGCTCTCTCCACCTCTGCACCCGGCGCCTCCTCCCGGCAAATCTCCACCCATGTGCCCTCATTTTGATCATAGGACAGGACTAAAGGATTAAAGAACACATACTGTGCTAAGCTGACTTTTTTGAGCTTTTAACCCTGTTATACTGTTGTCTCCTCATCAGAAATACACCTGGAGTTGTCTTTTTGCTTCATTCATGCTTGTTATATGGACCTCTCCTGTGCAGTTTTAAGCCCGTAAACCATCACCAGACTCATTCTGTGGCCAAATTGTGTTCACAGAGAATGTATGGCTTTATTAGGATGGCTTTCATGTTTCCAAAAGTGTACATTTGTTTCTTTGTCCATTGCTAACTCCCGTTGATGCCAGCAGAGGGAGCACTAATGCATAAATGCGACGTTTTTACCCATTCTAGATTATGGAGATGTTATTTATATGAATGCCCCAACCCACCCAAGCACTAAAGTTGCTGGACTGTAATGGTTTACCATGCCTCTCTGCGATTTATCACAAACTGTAAGCCTCAGACACACCACTGTGAACTGTACACACGTGTTGGTTGGGCAGCACTGGACACTCACAGGCTATGTCACTGGTACATGTTCATTTACAAAGGGATTATGGGTCTGCTCCCTCCATGTCTATGTACGTTGTGGGGACGCTGGCCCGAGTGATCGAAATAAGAGGCAGACTCAGAAATAGTCCCATTAATTCCATTTATTTAGGCACCGTGGAAACGTGCAAAAATAATACATATTTACAAAAATAACTGTGCTCAAAGTAATCTAAAGCAATAGAAATTAACAAACTGAGGAAACAAGAAAAAATCCAAAACAAACACCACCTTTACCACAGGTGCTGTGGGGATAACTCTTAGCTTTTGCTGCTAGTCTTTTCTGGGCCTAAGTCCCATAACTGAAATAGTGCTTACTAAAACATAAACTATACACACATACACAATTTAAATAAAATACATAAGACCCTAAAACAAAAGAAACAAAATGAACTCAAAACCAGTTCTCCCCTCCACATGGTCCAGCCCACAGCCACACCCAAGCCTATAAAATGGCCGACATTGGGCACGCCCCCTCTTTTGTCTGGACCATGTGGAGATTCAGGCAAGTAGATGTAATATGGAACCAATTAGCTAACTTAACCAAATAAAATATCTTTAAAGTTAAAAATGTTTGTGTGGTGATTAAACTAATGAAAAGTAAACAAAACAAACCCAGGATAGTTCTATTTTAGTTTCTACGCACGATTATTGACAATGAACATATCTTTGAACAAACAAAATGAAATATTAAAAAGGGACAAAGGCCCACTTTGTCACAGACGTATATTCAATATAAAACAGATGGACATTATGCTCTGCGATCACAAAACTGCTTCTCTCTGTCCCAAGTGTTCGCACAGAGACTGATAAAGTGGCATTTCAATATTCTGCGCCTTCGATGTGGAATAATTTACAAAAAGTCTTGAAATTACAAGAACTGACTTCAATAGTTCAGTTCAAATCTATGTTGAAAGGTTTGGAAATTAAGTCTATGATTTGTAATTGCTTTTATGAATCTAAAAGACATGTACGAGACATAAACTAGGTCTACATCAGGTCTAAACCACTATTAATGAGCTGAAGTAGTCATAAATTGACTCCTTAGTACAAAACCAGAACTAAAGAATTGGCTGCGAAGTTCATTATGCCAAAACCGTTTAATTAGCCATGAAAATCCCAGCTCCTTAAGTCAAAGTCGGATGTGCGTCACTGTCACTGTCTGCCGTGAAAAGAACTGTCTGAATAGTCCACTGAGTTAGGAAGGAGTTAGGAGAAGGAGCCTGTATGCTTCCTTTCATAACTCCTTTAACATAGGAACCTCAGGAGCTTCCCAATCAGCGTTCAGGAGATATGAAGCATCCCACAATACAATGTGCTTTCTAACTGACGGTTTCTAAACACAGTCGAGTATCTGGACAATCCCAACTAACTAAAATAAAAGTTTTTATAGTTATCACAGCTTCACGGGCTTTATCTGTAGGCTTCATAATGACATAAGGGAAGATCTGCGCTCACTGTTTACATTTATAGAAACAAAATTTAAAGCCACATGGGTAATTTCCATAAACTGCCCTGATGGAGCCTGTGCACCTGCTCTGTGCTCCACAGCAGATGAACAAAAAGACAGAGCAGAGGCTGTGCAGCTGATGGTGAGTCTGGAGAATATATTTATTCTCTTCTGGGCACGGGCTTATTATACTGGGATGTTGGTCGTGGTTCATGTTTAAACTTTTCAGAGTCACAGAAGTCTGGTTTATTGCAGAGCTTTTTTATTCAACAGCAGCGTCTCTCATGTGCAAACACTTGGGTCATTTGAGTGCACTGCCATGTTGAATGAAGAATGAGGTGGCTTATTGTAGTCCCTTTTGAGGGTGTTGTAGGTTTTTTATTGAACAGCTGTAGGGTCACGTGACTGCTCCATTGTTCCCGCTGCTGGTTAGGATGGTCGGATTCTTCAAAATCAGCTGAAGCTCGTTCTCCTGTCTGCGTAGAACTCTTATGGTTGACCCTGTGACATAGCTCCAAAGGTAAAGGAGTTAGGGACTAACTCACACGGGTCATAGTGGGCTGTAAACTTTGACAGAGGGGCTGGGCCAGGATATATACATGTCTATATTATATTAGAGATTTGGCCTGTAACATGCAGCAAAGCATGAAAATACAAGGCTCATTGTACAAATTGTTTTCCAAATGCATTATTTAAATTCATAATTAATGTATTAAATTTCAGTTAAATAAACACAGCAGAAAAACTCACAATCAGTTTTATCAAGTGCCAAAAGATCAGCAACTTGTTGAAAAGGTAAACTGAACAAGGTTTACCCTTGCCTACTTTAATATAATTTGGTCACATTCGGCAGGCTGGATTAATAAACCCAAAGGGCCGTGTATGGCCCTCGGGCCGTAGTTTGCCCATGTCTCGACTAGAACCTAGGAGCCATGATCTGAACTCTTCTGAACGAGCCTCTCCCTTTGCTCTCTCCTCTGCACCCAGCGCCTCCTCCTGGCACGTCTCCACCCATTTGGCCTCATTTTGATCAGCTAGAGTGAAACCAGCGGAGGACTGAACGCATTCTCTTGGAAGCAGGTGCCAATGCAACGTGCAGCTTTGAGGAAGAGCCAACCAGAGCAGGCTGCCATGGTGGAGTGTCAGGATTTTTACATTTTATTTTGCCCTTCAGAAAGACTGGGATAAGTGTCGTCGATGAGAATGAAAATGAAAATGAGATGGTGCAAAAAGATAGTCACTGATATGAGGATATATTGCAGCATTTAAGAGTTTCAGCCCATGTTGGTACAGTACTTATTTCACTGTGGATAATGACCAGCTTCAGCAGCATCTGCACAAGGTCTTTTACTTTTGTTCTTGAGTTGATGTGCACATTTTGGACCAAAGCACGTTCGTCTCTGGGACACAGAACCCGTCTCCTTCCTGAGCGGTTTGGTGGCTGGACATTTCCGTGGTGTTTATACTTGTGTATAATTGTTTGAACAGATGAACATGGCACCTTCAGGCATCTGGAAATTGCTGCCAAGGATGAACCAGACTTCCTGATATCTCTCTGATTTCTTTTTACTTTCCCATGTTGTTACGCAAAGAAGCAGTGTGTTTCAAATACATCCACAGGTGTGTCTTTAATTAACTCAAATGTTGTCAATAAACTTATCAAAAGCTTCCAAAGACATGACATCATCATCTGGGTTTTCCTAAATTATGTAAATGCCTCGTAATCTTCTGAAAGTAATGAAAAAAATCCAAAATAGGTCCAAATAGCCTACTATAAAAGGTTGGATGAGAATACTGGTGAAGCATAGAAACTCATAAATGAACGAAGAGAAGGAGGCAAAAGATCATGTCCAATTTTGTTTATTAGGTTATATTCTGCTGCGCTTTTCATATGTGGTGCCATGGTTAGCGTCTCTAAGACAGAAGAGATGCGTTATAAAACAGGTCAGTTAAACCAGGTAAATTACTGGTCCCATTTTACGCTATTTTCTGATCTGTTATAATGTTGTTTCCTCATCACAAACAGACCTCGAGTTGTGTTTTGTTTCATTCACACACGTTTAACACACAAACCTGCATATTTAGGCTGAGTTCTTCTCTCAAACTGAAAACATTGTTCCACCTTGTGATGTCACGTGGTAATACAGGAAGTGCTCCACTGTTTTGAAACTCCATACACCTTCACTACAATCATTTGGATGATTTCAAGCTCTGGAATTGCCTCTCTAACTAAACTAAAGACAAAAGGTACCCATTAACTTGAAAACTACAACCATATGACATCACAAGGTGGAACATTTTGACATTTGGACATTTAGACAGACTAATAATGAAGTTAACTCAATGTGTGTGAATGAAAAAAACACAACTCTGGGTATGTTTCGGAGGAGGTGACATTATCCGTGGCTTAATCATGGTCAAGTTTGGGTAATATAGCAACTTTAAGTTTTTTAATGGAACCAGAATCTACTCAAAACAGTCACTCTCACAGCACGTCCTCCATGGGCTTTCGGGTTTTGATCATAATGCTCCAAGTTGACAGCGCCCCCAGGAGAACCGTTACACCCATCCTCTGCCGTTTACCGTGCATCACTACCATAGAACCACGTAACTGCATATCCAATCCCTCAGACACTCCATGAAGAAGAGCTTTGATGAAAAACTTTGATTAAAACCTAGCAACATTCTTGACACATGCTAACAAGTCCCGATTTGCCTGAGGATTTGGGAGTGATCAGAACGAGAGGCGTGTTACAGCCAATTATTGACGTTTGGGAGGGAAAAGTGTAATTTCAGGTTAAAGATGGAACAGCTCTGTTTCTGTCAGATTTGAAACGCGAGCTGTAGGAAATAATTTCAGAAGAAGAAAGTTGAATGAAATCTACAAAAAGATAAACCTATAGGGGTGGGTGCTAATGGCGTGTAGAATGTGTAGCTTGATATGTTGTGTCTTAAAATGCGTCTGTAAAGGAAACACAAGTAGAAGTTTGATGTTAAATTTCATAAACTGACGTCGCTGTATCCTCAGATAAAAACAGGTTTTGAGGTAGACGAGGTAAACATATTCAAAGCAAATCTAGCATTTACTGATAAGAAAAGTAATGCCGATTTATTCTTAGCCACATGTACGGCACACACACATACGGCACACACACATACGGCACACACACACACTCATACGACACACACACACACACTCATACATACAGGTCCTATATAAGACCATGAAGGTGTGATAATTTTTTCATTTGGAACAATATTGTACATCTTTAGTTTATCTCAAGTCTAGTTAAAGGTCATGAAAACTATTTCCTCTTTTCCGGTTCAGTCTTTTACTTGAGTGCAAAGTTTTACCTGACAGAGCACTGTAACAAATTGAAAAGTAAAATCTAAAGCTTTGGGTCCACCGGTTTGTTTTCCTAGCAGGCCAAAGTTGCATGTATATTTTAATTTTGTGTGTTTATGTAATATGAGCCAGAGCTGGTGTTATATTTGATACTTCTGTGGTGTGTGAACTGTGATGAAGAAGTAAGACCACAGTAAACATCAGTGAAAAGAAGTCTCATGTCTCTCGTGTTTGTGGACAAGCCACATACGTTACATTAGCATAGCGTGTCTCTCATTAACTGTTCTTACTCTATATCTTACGTAAACATACCAGACAGTTCGTTGTCTGTGTGTTACATTAGCATAGAACAGACCACAACAGGCTGCAAAGTACCAGCACGCTGTGATATAAAATGCCCATTTTATGTTTGGTTAAATATTTTATGTTATTAGTAGTTTTAATGGCATGGCTTCATCGAGCCAGGACCTGCAGCAGGCACTGGGCTGCTTCACAGCCGAGTGTGAAGCAGCTGGGATGAGAATCAGCTCCTCCATATCCAAAGCCGTGGTTCTCGACAGTGGCTTGCCC